>JAGKTI010032083.1:0-11980 GCA_018397915.1 Birgus latro
GTGTGTGTGTGTGTGTGTGTGCGTGTTTAGTTAGCTATGGTGTATGGCCCTGGGGAAGCTGGAGGGTATGGACGTATACCCAGCAGTGTGGCGGGCCATGGGGGAATGGGAGAAGAGACTTTTAGTTGGTGACGTTGAGAGCGTAGCGTGATCGAGTCAGTTTTTATATGTGTATCTAAATACGTACGAATGTATTATGTATCTTGTCTATGTTATAAAAATATCTCTTCAATGCCGGGTCAGTTTTTATCAAAATTTGCACATAAACTGTGTATTGGTCAAAGAAGTGATGGTTCAGTTTTGGAGCGTAGCGATCGAAGGTGAAGGGATATTAGTCGAGGTTAACGATCAGCGTGCGGCGTCATATCATGAATATCTGATCCGATCTGAATAAAACTGGCACATGTAGTATGTGTGACCATGGGAGGAGGTGATTCGATTTTGGTGCTGATCAAGCAAAGGTTAACCTCAAACGTCATGATGTGGCGTTTCTTTGCTCTTTGAGCATCCTCTACAGATGCAGTGTGTGACTGTGACCGGTGTCCGACGAGGTTGTTTATCAAGGCGTCAGGATGCTTCTCGCAGGGATCTTCAGCTGCGAACCCCTGTGGTACAGGAGGGAGCTGGAGACAACGACAACGACCAAATTCTGGTGCGGGGTTACTGCAGAAGGAGTATCAGGACCATGTCGCCCTTGGTCCCGAAGTGTCAGATGGACGACCCGTTGGCGATCATCAGAGGTTTTCGCTCGTCTTAGGAGAGATCGCTCATTGTGCAGGGGTTAAAAAACGATCTCTGAACACTATCAGCGCGATTTTTTATTTCATTTCCCATGACACATAATATTATTCAGATTAGGAAAGGCTCCTCCTAGACAAGGGGGTACAGACTATATCCATCATCCGCATTCAGTACTGTACAATGTTTTATATTTTTGCAACCACTAGACGATTGTATCTGGCGCTGCAGAGACCCCTCGTGGTGAAAAGATTAAGCTGAGCCAAGTACTCAAAAGTTCTTGGTTGTCAAATTTAGCAACAAAATAAAAAAAACAACTTAATTCCAAGCATGGGTTGGCACAGTATATTGCTGGAGCCGGATTGTAACAGGCACAGGAGACTTTATATCCACTTGTTTGCTACTGAAGCAATCTAGGGCGGTATGTGTAATACACAACAGGACATCGTGTAATATGCAATGTAAAGTGCTAAGGAAAGGTATTATGAAATCTCTGGGAGCAACGAGAAAATAGGCCATTATCGAACGGCACCTAATTAATTCTGGAACATACACGGCAATGCATAGGGCTACAGAATGTAACTGATGAACTTGTACTGTTTTCTTAATACCGAGATTAGAATAATCCTGATTCAGTCTGCAATTTGCGATGATACTGTATATTCAGCCACATTATAAAATGCATCTCTTCAGTATCATAACTACGTACTGTATTCAGCAACTGAGAGGTTCCTTTTTCGATTCCTAAGCCGACCACTGGGCTTTTGGATAATGTCTTCATCCAAATAAGTTCGTAGTCAGACTAAAACAGGTGCCGGGATTATAAAGCAATGGTTGTGTGTTTTAGTTTGGTGAATGTCAGTGCGTCTGTCATTGTCCTATACCCACAGATTACTGTGCACGTTGGGTAAAGCTCCAACACTTGTTCTTCCTCCTGAAATTCATTTCCTTACCAACAAATTTTTCCTCCGTTCTACTCCTTCCCTTCGCCGTGGAGACAAGCCATACTGTATTTTTTTAAATTCTCTCCTCGTCAGTAACGCAATAACTTCTACCTATTGGGGTAGTGGCGGTGAAGTGGTAGCACGCTCAGCTCGAAATGACAAAATCAGGATTTTATTCCACCCCCCATAAGAGACCTTTGGACAAATCTCTTCCTGCAGTTCTTGTGCTCATGACAGTAAGTAGGTACACCTATGTTTTATGCTCATTCTTTAATCCTAGTCCTCACTAAAGAGATGCCGTATCCAGAGTTTCACACCAAAAGTTACGGTGGTATGTTGTGATGACACTGTTATTCCAGCAGTCTAGAAAAGTCTTGAACCACCAACAACATGCCTTCGTTTGCGTGAAGCACTGGTGATAACTTCCCTTCGGCCAGGATAGGAGGAGAGGGTGAGCAGAAACTATGGAGATCGAGTGGTTAGGGTGGGAAAAATCTGGGTGCTTATCTAGTCAGTCGCAAATAGTGCTGTTCGAACTATATCCCATTCTGTTAAGTCTGCAGAGGTCATTTGCCCGAATCTGTGCTCACCCCCTTTCCGTCCAGTACGCCCATGGGCACAGCTAATTCATTTCGTAGAACAGAGAGAGACTGAGAGGGTAGAAAGTGCGTGGGAGTCCAACACCCAGCCACATCCATTAAGGCGGCGTGGCTACACAGGTAAAGGCCAGGCTGTGTCAGGTGATCGGCCAGGAGAAGGCCAAAAAAGGTGGGAAACGTGAGTAAGATCCATCAGAGTGACAAGCACCAATGTCCGCCTCTGCCACACACTAACAAATCGCTGGGGGGCCGAGCTGCTGACAACATGAGGCGGCAGCACGCTCCGTTACTGTCATCTTCACCCACGGCCAGGCGCACCAAGGGACCACCACCAGGGGTTCTAGTAATGGTAAAGATATCCCAAAGTCCAGTCGTAACCATACCGCACAACAAGGGAGATGCAGGTTTTTACTACGCACTTCTCTCTTGGCTTGGGACACCGCCCTTATTTAGAAGAATATTGCTGAAACGTTTAACACTTTGCTGCCCAGTGCCCTTCCTGAAATCAGCCAGTGACCCTTACATCGACCCTTACATCGAATCGACCTCTCGACCTCTCGATGGCCCTTCATATGCTAAGGGTGGTACATTGAGAACTGGTGTGATGCTATGAGAGGAGTCTAGTAACATGTCGGTGGTGCTTTACCTAAGTTCAGTAATAAGTGTTACTCGTTAAGTCATCATACATTTTCATGACAACAATATCCCGACTATCATAAATGGGGTAGGTATGATAAACAAAACTGGAAGATCACAAAAATAAGAGAACAATCAAGATAATGACCAAAGAAAATATGTAAATGCCTCTTTTCACGTGCCTGTGAAGACTGAAAATCCCTGCTCAACTTTAAGACTGAGAAAAGTGTTAACGACACAGAAATTCTCAAGCTGTTTGGTGCAACAGAGAAGACTCCACGACCCCACATTTCCCAGCCCACTGCTCCTCAGTCACTACCTGTCTCGCTGTTGCATAACGTGGCAGCTTCACACTGGGGCCCTGCCAGACCACCATTAGCTGAAGACAAGGAATGCCGCCCCTAATGACCACAAATGACTATTGCTCAAGGGAACTCACATACCCTTACGTCGTGTAGACTCGCAATCCACTAGTGAAATGGTAATGAGTGATCGTCAGACTGTTCTTAAAGATCATTTTCGTTAACGCAATTACTAAGTACAGTTTCTTCATCCTATTAGAGCAGTCGCTGGTTTACTCTCATTTTCTGTACATGTCAGACTGAAGCAGACTGAGAGGCCTGTGTACTGCACTGTTCTAACCGGGTAAATAGAGTTTCTGTTGTTATTGATGCTGTTGTTGTTGTTACTGATGCCGTTTTTGTTGATACTGATGATGATGATGATGATGATGATGTTGTTGTTGTTGTTGTTGTTGTTGTTGTTGTTGTTGATGATGATGATGATGATGATGATGATGATGGCGATGGTTTAGTATTTACATACAATTCGCTGTCGCGCTGACGGCTGCTCATGACCCGACCCACGCAAGACAGGTTAAGTCCAGTCATCCACTTTCTCTTCTCCAAATAAAACCTTCCTGTCACTCGTTGTTTTCCCTCTCTTGCAAAACGCAATTTTTCTTAACCCCTTCGTTGCTCTGGACGAGAAGATTTTAACATTTTAAATTTTCCTCGACTGAGGGAAAGTTTCTGGTGTTAACCTAAATAAAATTCCTAGAGGTACAAAGAACAGAGAGAAGGTTACTGAGGATATCTTTTAAGCTTCTGAAAGGTAGAATTTCTCTCAACTGAACTGAATCGCTTGGTGTTAGCCTGAATAAAACACACAAGTGCACCAACCGCAGCCACAAGATTAATAGCAAGATTTGTTTTCTTGTGTGTTGTCCACAACTTAGAGATGGTTCACACCTCCCAGTGAGTATATCATTGCCTTAAGTACGATATCTTACTCGACGGTTTTCTTCACCTAAAGGAAATCACAGCAGTCATTAGTTTGAAAATACCTAGATTACCCCATTCACTGTGATGAACGCACCCAAGGGGTTTGTTCAAACTTGATGAAGATCCCTAACCCTTTTCAGCTCGATTGATCAAAAGTGTAGTCAGACTGGAGAGGAGATAAAACTAAGGCCCACCGAATTTCAAGTAACCACAAAACAATGTTCAGTTGGTCGCCAAATATTTTACTGTTTTTTTTTTTTTTCTATTCCCACTTTCCTCTGCTGTTTAATCATTCCAAGATGAAGGAGGCTTGATATGTTTCTCTGCCCGTAAATGTCTATCTGTTATGAGGCACCAGTGAGGAAGGTGGCAGGTATGTCCGAAGTGTGAAGCAAACACAGTGGATTAGTTAGCGAACTTTTGCCTCCAACACCACCATGAATCGTCTCTCTCCCAGTTTTCCTTCTCAGTCATCTCGAATCTTTCCTAACCTGCTCAGTCCTGTGACGTAATTCTTACTTCTTCCAGACGATTTTATTTAGCTTATGGGGGAGACGTCTTTTAGCGAAGGAGTAAATGAAGGCTCTGTTTGACCTTTCTAGTTCCAATGTCTCTTTCAATTTGAGCTAAAATGCCTGATCGTAGTAAGAACAAAGTATATAGCATTCGTTCATTCTTTCACTCGATCATTCATTTATTCATTAATTTATTCATTCGTCCATTCATTCTTACACTGGATCATTCATTCGTTGGTCCATTCATTCCTACATTCGGTCATTTATTTTTTTTTTTTTTTTTGTTAATGCTTTCATTCGATCATTGATTCATTCTTTCTTTCATTCATTCATTCGATCATTCATTCATTCATTTATTTGTCCATTCGTTCTTACATTCATTCATCCACCCATACATACGAGTACGTCCACTCATTCTTCATTCATTCATCCATTCACCCAATCCTCATTCATCCCGAGGCGAGAGGACACGTGGGACAGGTATCATCTGTACAGTGTGGCTACATGATGAAGTGTCCAATTAATCTCCATGAAACAGCTCATTTGTGGCTGTCAATAAGATACGGGCGAATGTCAGGGGTCACACTAAGGCATCAAGGTCTTCCGCTGTGCCAACCCACCCTCGTTCTGTGTTTCCCAGTATTATTATTATTATTATTATTATTATTATTATTATTATTATTATTATTATTATTATTACTGTTGTTGTTGTTGTTGTTGTTGTCATCATCATCACTAATCATCATCATCAATCATCATCATAAGTCACAATTCTCAATCGTCAATCATCATCATCCATCATCATCATCGTCAGCCATCAGTCATCATCATCAGTCATCATCAATCATCTGTCATCGTCATCAATCATCAGTCACCATCATCGTCGTCGTCACCGTCATCATCATCAATCATCAATCAGCAGCAACATCAGTATCGTCGCAATTTTCACGTCCATCATTGTTGTCAAAATAATTGTAATCGGCATCACTGTCAACATCTTCACTATTAATTTCGCGGACACCATCGTCACTAACATCATCATCATCATCATTACTACGCTCGAAGTGAAGGAGAGGCGAAGAAGAGAGGTGGAGGGAGGATGAGATGAGAGAGGAGAGGGAGAGGTGAGGATAGGGGAAGAGAGAGGAAGAGGGAGAGGGAAAGGAAATGAAGAAAAGAGTGGCAGACAAGAAACTGGAAGGATAGGAAGGGATAAAAAGAGAGAAGGAGGGGACAGAAGAGCAGAAGGACAGAGGTGATGGGGAGTGTGGATAGGGGAGAGATGATCACTGGACCGTCACGACCACAGATAACGAGACGGACAAAGTGTGTGCTGGGGGGAGGGGAGATATGAGGGGAGGGGTGCTGAGTGGAGGAAGGATTGTAAAAGGTGCTACAAACCAACCCAGGACCCTACTCGTATTAAAAAAAACTGAGAGTGCGAAATCATGGACAAGCCCTCAGTTTTTTTACGATGATTCCTGAAACTAGCGATGGTGACAGAACACCTCTTACCTTTCTGTATCGTTGCTGACTACGCACTGTATTGTGGGATACTGGGTGATTCATGCCTAACAATTACAGGAGATGCTTAAATGAAAGTAAGAAATCTGGGGCTGGTCCACATCGTCACGCTCCCAATTTTGATAATCTAGTCCCTACACCTATACTCTACCTTTGTCCTACTTTTCACCTCCATTGCCTTTTCCTTAACCTGTTCGAAACCATGCTTAAAAAAGTGATGACAAATGTGCATCCATAGGTGTCGAGAGAAGAGAAAAGAAATGAGAAATATTGTACAAATATTTAACTTCCTTTGGGAAATACGGATTTTTAAAAAGTATTCTTCTTTGGCTACTTCATTGCACATAAAGAATATAATGATGACTGGCCGTGATTATGGCATCCTCACACCAAGAGCCAACAGTCTATACACACTATGTGCATTGTGTTATTCTTTCAAGTGGAGGGCACGTGTTTTAAGATATGGCTTATGTAGTCTCCAGCACTACTGTTCAGCAAGAAGATAATGAGGATGAACACCTACTGAGGCTACCGATAAAATTATTGTTAAAGGCCTCTCTCTGTCTCTCGCACTCTATCTCTGTCTATCTCTCTCCCTCTCTGTCTCACTCACACCTTCGACCCCTCGCCCACACACACACACACACACACACACACACACACAAACACAACAACGACACGTACACACACATTTTGTATATACATATATATGCTCGTAAATATGCAGTATACAGTATAATGATGTTTTCTGACTTCTACAGAAATTTTCTCCAGGATAATGGTGTGTTATAAGGCGAGACAATATGATAACACCCCGGCCAATGGTTACGTTGAGTACGGAAAGGGAGAGAATACACGGTTACTAAATTACTGGAGAATATCGCTGGCTGGAAGAGTTAATGCCATGTAGCGTAAGACGCTGTAGTTCAGTTCATGATGTAACAAAAAGCAACAGCTCAAAGATACGAAGCACACATCCACAGCATAGCTTTTGCTGTGAGGCGGACGCGACAGAATGAGTGGGAATGACAGGTGGGTGAGTGGGCATGACAGCGTGGGTGAGTGTTCGTGAAAGGGTGGGAAAGTAAACGTGAAAAGTGGGTGAGTGGGCGTGATTGGATATATGACTGTGTGTGACAGGTGTGTGAGTGGACGTGACAAGGTGGGAGAGTGGACATGACAGGTGGGTGAGGGGGCATGACAGGGTGGGTAAGTGGGCGTGACAGGGTGAGTGAGAGGGCGTGACAAAGTGGGTAAGTGAGAGTGACATGGTGCAAAATGGGCGTGACTGGGTGGGTGAGTGGGCGTGACAGGTGTGTGAGTGGGCGTGTTGGAGATGAGTGGGTCGCGTCACAGCCCCAGGTCTGGTATTGTGTGGTCTTGAGTCACCTGCCCTGCGGTCACCTCTAATCCCTTCGTCCGCCGCAGCTCGCGTCACCCCACTCCCACTCCTTCCCTGCCGCCGCTCACACCCACAATTACGCCTCTGTACACTCATGGAACAGGAGGCTTCGTAACATCTCTTCCATGGCGATTCACTTTTCATATCACACCTTAACATTCTCTTGTACGGTATTTATTTCGTTTACATACATTATCTACATTCTACATACCTAGCATCAATAACTTACAGGAGGACTTTGAATCGTACTCTAGGTAGCAGAGGAAGCTTCGTGGCATCTCTTCCATAGCTACTTATTTTGCTTATAACACCTTAACAATCCTTTGCATATTATTTAAATCATTTTAATATCGACATATTTTACATCATTCACGTGCATGAGGGCACTGGGAAATAATGTGGGAAGTACATCGCTTAGTTAGATGCGCTACGAAATCTCTACGCGGCTGAAAAGATTCTCTGCTGTTTGAAGTTCAGAGCTTGTCTGAAATGCACATGTGTCATCGTACAGTTTAACAGGGCTTGGAATTATCACCTCAATCCTGGGGTGGAATTATCAAGGATACGAGTATTTGCGATCGATTCTCTCGTGTAAATCAGATTTACTTGTGTAGGAGTACTACAGGTAAAGGCACTGAAACATTCTACACTCTGCTGTCCTTGATCTTCCTGCAGAAAACAGTTATACCTAAGATAATTTTCCTCTCGTAACTAGGACTTGTTTTTTGTAGGAGGAACAGGAGACATGGGAAGACAGACCACTCTCCTCTCCTCTCCTTGTCCTTTAAAAATCATGGCCACGACTCGGAATCGATCGTAAATATGTTCAAGAATACCGCACTTGGACATGTCTTCGTTCGTTGCTATACAGTGTGGTGGGATTCTCGATGATATGTCCAATCAGTTTCCTGTAGTAGTTGTGATTGCTTTACCAAGAAGGGCAGGAAAAGCAGAGAATAAGGTCGATCCGTGTTTCTTGTCCCTTACAAAAACAAAAGGTTATGAGAGGAAAATAAACATGAAAATATATTTGCTATTCAAGAAGGACAGGGAAAGCAGAGTAAAGATTTTTCCGTGTCGCTAGTTCTTCTTGGAAAACAAATCATGGTAGGATTAGCAGGTAAGCATAAATTAAAGTCCAAGATTGTATATGCCGGCCAGACTCTTGAATAAAGTTTGTTTCCCCTTTGTCTCTGTTCACCAGCTTTGCAAGAGCGATTACTACGGGACGTATTCTACAGGAGTACTGAGCCTTAACAATAACTGATTGTCTGCCGTAACGAACCCAGCGCAGTCGACAAGTCTTAATCATTTTTCTTCTTCACTCTGCTCAGATCCTCAATTCATGACCTGTTTCCCTCTGTCTGTCTTCCTACTTGCCTCTTGACCTCAGGTCTTTCAAATGCAGTGTGCCCTGGCATCTCGAAATGAATGGATGCTGATTGGGTTTTCCTTGTTTGACGCTTTTAAGGAAGAGGCAACTTTTACCGATCTTATAATTTGATTGCTTCTTCCTGCATGAAAGATTAAGCGTATATGTAGGTAGAGGGGGACGAGACATTATAGTTCGTCCACCTTAACCGGGCAGAGATTTTCGTCGTATTGCAGCTTATTTCCCGTGGGTTAATAGAAGGCGATATTACTGCTGTGCATCCTTTCTATCTTACTTTAACTATAGCGTATTTTTCTCTAACCTGATGAAGATCTCTAATCCTTTTCAGGCCAGTTTGTGCCCAAGCGTAGCCAGAATTGGTCTATTTGATTAGTAACCATGGATACTCATTCTTTCTTCAGGCTCCTTGAAATCCATACAAATGTTGGTATTCAGGTTGTAGGAGCAGCCCATTCTCTCAGGTAATTAAATCCACTGTATCATCGCATTCTAGTATTTTTCTCTTGTTACAGCTTAGCATTCAAGGCCAGCCCACGGAAATTAAACCAAGTATAGGATTTCCAACACAATGAATCATAAGAATCAGGTGTTCACATTGACTGAAAGGTGACAAACGCATCCATAATGGCGTAAGTTGTCCCACGTGTTTTCAATGCAGTATTTAACGCCGTTTTCAAGGTGATGTACTTGGCTTCGTAGCACCTCTTCTATGGCGATTTATTTTGCATTTTTTCAGTTAACATCCTCGTTTCATTAATATCTTTTTAATATAAACAGAAGCAGAGTCAATAATATAAGCAGGATACTGAGGTGATATGTGCAATATAAGTCGCTAAGGAGAAGGGCCCACGAAACTTTCAAAGCCACTTGGAATACGACCTATATTCAGTACAGTCCACGTCAGTACTTCGTTTACATTTTTGAGTTCCGAATCAATGAAGGGAAAATCCAGGTAACTCATACAAGCATTACGGATTAGTTTAGTTATACCTTCTTAACCCCTTGTGTCCAGTGCCGTATTTTTTTATGTTATTCTTGTTTCATCTGTCTATGTAACTGTC
This sequence comes from Birgus latro, assembly GCA_018397915.1. NCBI lineage: Eukaryota > Metazoa > Arthropoda > Malacostraca > Decapoda > Coenobitidae > Birgus > Birgus latro. The sequence goes on from JAGKTI010032083.1 coordinate 10,096, forward strand.
TGTCTAAGCTGACGCCTTAGTAAGAGGTGCCCACAAACAAATTGCCTCTATGTCGCCCTTTCGCCTGCCATTTCGCTGCCTTCCCCCCGACTTACACCCCCTCTTTCATGTACCTCTACTCCATCTCATCCTCGGTCTCCCCCTCCCTGTCTTTCTTTTGTTTCTTACAATTATATTACACTTTAGAACCGTGTAAAGAATGGATTAATGAAGTTTTATCTACCGCTCCAGCTCGAAAATATTTATCCTAAGTTTAATAAGATCGTAAGGGGAGAGTAAGAATAAATTAAACATGACGATTCCGGGCTGAAGGATTTAAGTCCAAACAGAAGGTGCAAAGTAACCAATTGGCCAGATTCCAACTCATTTGAATATTTTTGTTATACTGGACCCTTTTTACACTAACTTCATGCACTAACTGAAATTGCCATCACTCGATCTTGAAGTCTGTGTTGTACCAAGCTATTAAAACCAGAATATGATGCTAGACAAGAAGTGCTGTGGACGGCATGTGGAGTTATAGTATTGTCTTATTTCTCCACTGTGCTACGTGAAATAAGTCCTAACAAAACAAATATCTGGGCAAAGTTAGGATAAAAGGACAATAGTAAGATCACACAACGTTCTGATATGGTTTGGAGACTGTGTAAAGAAACTATTGACCACAGCACTACATCTGGAGGTTGGAAGCAGCCGCCCGGAAAGATGTAAAGTGTGAAGGATGACATGGCAGCTTTGATATCTTTCCGTGGTGTGTGTGTGTGTGTGTGTGTGTGTGTGTGTGTTTGTGTGTGTGTGTGTGTGTGTGTGCACGCGCGCATGTGTGTTTATATGAATGTTGTGATAAGACAGGAGCGACACATCCTACCCTGCCTGCGCCCACACACTCGGTAAATAAACAACTCTAGGAATCGGTGAAAGTATAATAGTTCATCCCATCCCTCATCCTGCATAAAAAACTTGCCTCTGGCGTCACAGTGACGTACAATCGTGTCACATCCTTGAAAACCACTACAAAAAACGGGAGCCTGCCGAGAAAATGTTAATTAATTCTGGCTTAACCTCCGCTGCTCCCGACGTGTGGGTACACTGACCATATAATACCGCTCCTTTGACGCCACCCAGCCTAACCTAACCTGTTATAGTAAAATCTGGTTTAACCCAGCGCAGCCTAACCTAACGACTGAGTGAAATGCCCATATATTACCTGAGCTCTTATGCCACCTCACCTAACGTCACCTAATCCAACCTAACCTGACATAGTCTAATCTAACCTAGCCCACCCTAATCTAAGTTAATTTAGTCTACTCTACTCTTTTTTAACGTAATCTAATCTTATGTTACGTAACGTAACGACATAACATAGCTTAACAAACCGTAACATGGCTTAACAAACCGTAACACAGCATAGCCTAACGTAATCTAAACTAACCTATTCTTACTTTTCCTATGACGTATTCTGTTATCCCATTCTTGCTACCATCAGGCTATATTATTTAACTTAAGAAAGGTCTGTGGTACTGAGGGGGTAAATGAACGCTATATCTAACTCTACAGTTTGGAAAGCCTCTCTTTAAGCTACATTAAATAGTCTAGAGATAGGAAGAATAAACTGAAGAATGGGTCATCCGATTTTAGGGGATACAAAGGATTCAAGACAGCGACTGCACAAACGCCACGGAGGCATATAACTACTACAGGCCTTGAATCTGAGGAGGGGAAATTCTGTGGCCTCTCCTTAGAACACAAGACGTGTTTGGCCTTGTATATCGCTGCTGACTGCACTCCGGCGCGAGGGATGAAGAATTATCTGATTTAGTAACCACCTGCTCTTCATAAATGTCTTCAGATATTAAGGGCTTGTTTTGTCCTTCCCAGCGTTTGT
>JAGKTI010032084.1:0-11980 GCA_018397915.1 Birgus latro
TGTGTGTGTGTGTGTGTGTGTGTGTGTGTGTGTGTGTGTGTGTGCATTGTAAATTTGTGTGTGTGTGTGTGTGTGTAATTTTGAAAAACTACTATAACTGAAAAATGGACTATAGTGTGAGAAAGTGGGACTATAGTTTTTGAAAATACTGGAACTATAGTTGTGAAAATAAACGACTATAATTGTGGAAATGAGCTGTAGTTATAAAGATGTACTATAGTCCTGAAAATAATGACTATAGTGAAAATAAAGAAACTATACCTGTGAAATAATGGAACTATAGTTGTGGAAATACTATAGTCGTGAAAGTAATGTTAATACTTGTGAAACTGGATTATAGTCGTGAAAATAATAACTATAGTTGAGAAATAAGTGACTGTAATTGTGAAACTGGACTATAGTCGTGAAAATAATGACTATAGTCGAGAAATACTTGACTATAATTATGAACTATAGTCAGTGTTGGTAAAGCTTTAACTAAAACTCCCCTCAAAGCACCACCACACCTCCCCAAGCTAAACGGGCTTCAGGGAAAGGACTGACGAGGCTGGTGTGGTGGCGGTGGGGACCTACGGTAGTTCATACACCCGTGCTCTCAGGGTAGCCAGTGCTTGAGGTCGTGATCAGGCTGCCCTCCCCTCCACACCGCTCCTAACCTGACCGTAACTTGATTGGTAGTTGGATCAGTAAAGACCAGTGGAAGAATTAAAGGGAGGAAATTTTTGAATAAATTTTAATGTACTGTCCTAGAAAAAGAAAGCAAGAAAGTAAACAATAAAAAAACAGAAAAACAAGAGTTGCTGAAGAAACATTAATAAAGAATCGAAAAAGCAAGATAATAAAACAAAAGAAATGACTAAACTCAAAAATACAAAAAAATGCTAAATAATCTTTAAAAAAACAGAAAAACAAGAAATAGCTGAATAGATAGCAGTATTAAACAAAAACATAAGAAATTACTGAATACATTTAATAAAAAAATAATTGAAAACCAAGAATTAATTGCACAGTTTTGGGTTGCTCATAGCCAGCGTTGAATTTATTTTGAGGGCAGAGCAAAGATTTTATTCAAGTTCACAAATTATTGATCATGAAACTTTTGAGTCATTTCTGGAGAGATGTATTATATAAAGAAAATTAAAGAAAATAGACAGGAGGATGAGGGAAGCAAGGAAAAGAGACAGGGGAATGAGAAAAGCAAGGAAAAGAGACAGGGGAATGAGGAAAAGCAAGGAAAAGAGACAGGGGAATGAGAAAAAGCAAGGAAAAGAGACAACAGAGTAAAGAAAATAAGAGCGGAATGAGAAATAGAAGGAAAATAGGCAGCGAATAAGGAAAACAAGACAACGCAATGAGAAACACAAGGAAAACGGTCGGCAGAATCTCACCATATCGCTCGCTAAGAAGTATCGTGGCAGGAAAATGATGATGAGTTGGTTACATGGTGGGTGTGAGGTGTGGAGGGCAAGGCAGGATGTAGTTCATAGTCTCATGGCAGTGATGTGTGAAAAATTATCCCACCCTAACCCAACACAATGTACAGATTAATGTGTAAGTCTCTGGGACCCTTAGGTATATATATATATTTCCTATCTCCCTCCCCATGTACCGGTGGCTCTGAAATAAACGGGAAATAAACGGACAATCGCACCAACGGCAAACTCCGCAAACTCTTCCGATGCCATAGCAGTGCGCTGGATATTAAAGTCTTCACTCGGACAGTGTTGGGAGGGTGTTTTGTCCAGCTGCTTTCACCTATATTGACCCGAGTTGTGGCCAAGGTGATCTGAACTAAACCGGGACGCCATTACTGGGGCGTGTGATTGACGGAAGAGGGTGACTACGGTTGAAATATTTGTGGGTTAACCTAGCGTACTGGAGAGAGTCGTAGTCCACACTTTGTTGATGTTTCTGTTGTAATTGTTTGTGTTGTATTTAGAGTGAATTAGTTTATAACCCTGGGCACCAGAGACAATCAAAGTCATTCCAGCTCAGTATTTTTATCAATGCTCTATTTTGTTACTGTTGTTATAGGTAATTATCAAATGGATTTTTATTTTTGTTAGTGATTCCTGGTGGCCCACCGTGGCTTCATTGATGAAGCCCCACGTCTGCGGGAGACTCGCCGCTCACAGACGCTCCCGCCCATGTCCGAATTATCCGAGTGTCCAATACGGGAGAGGACCAGACGCACACAGTGCCCAGTGCCACGCGTCGGCCCGGCGTGTGTGTGTGGTGTAGTGTACGCTTACCCACCGGTGTTTATATAGGAGTGATGGAACACCTGACTGTGGTGGGGTCACAGCAGAGCACAGCAGGCAGTACAGTGCAGTAGTGCTCCAGTGTGTAGCAGGAAAACAAGTCTCGGTAGCCAAGAGGCAGTGCAGTATAACCGGTTTTCCTTTGACATACCAGCAGCCACAGTGTTTTGCCAGCCTCTCCGTGCGGTAGTCAGTGCATCACCTGCTATCCGCCAGCCATACCACGTCACGCAACAGAGTAATGCACCTGCTATCACCCTTAACCCCATACGCCCTCACTAGATAGTTACTCTAGCATCTGATGTTCAGGTCGTGTATAGTTGGTTGGTTTACATCTGACACGGCTGCCACACATGCAGCGTTGATACTAAGTTGGCATTAAATTCACTGACTCTGGGTTATGAGGTAGCCATGGATCTCCTTGGTTACTAGACTGGTGGACCCTCTAGTCTGACTACACCTGGCCATCAACAGAGCCAACAGGAGTTCCCGATGCTTGTCAGGTGCAAACGAACCAACTATAGTAGTAAGCCAAAGTAGCTGCAGTCATTCGTTCCGCAATTCAGGATAACCCAGCACCCACTATTTAGATCCCTTTACTCTGTCCACATTAACTTGGCGTAGTGCCGTCTCTCCATCTTAAATACTGTAACAAGAGATTAGCAGTAGGGTGTGATGCTAGTCACGAAGATGTGCTATGGATGTAGAGCTGTAGTAGTGTTTTATTCTGACACTGAGCTGCGGGAAGTAAGCTGCCATTGAGGTACGCAAAGTGAGCGGCAGCAGGAGGGTGAAAAATGTCCGCCAAGTTAAGGTGAACGCACTATAGATGTCCTACAGCTCCCCTCAGTGTTCGTCCCACTGCAGTAGTTAACCGATATACTCCTGACAGTTGAAAATAACAGTACTCATCATATTATCTGTTTCCCGCTCCCGGACATACAGTATCAGCAATGTCAGTGGCCCTCAGAACCCGGGTGGGTGTCATTTTCTGTTTTATTGCTGCTGCTATAGTCTTTTCACTCTAACTTGGCCTAAAATTGCCTTCTCTCCATCTTAATTCTTAGTGGTGACAAGATTAATGCCAGAATATAATGCTAGTCAGGAAGAAGTGCAATGGAAAGGATATACAGCTGCAACATCATTTGTTTTCCTTCTAACTTGGCCTAAAATTCCCTTCTCTCCATCGTAATGCTCAGTACTGACAAGATTAATGCTGGAATATGATGCTAGTCAGGAGGAAGTGCTGTGTAAAGGATGTAGAGGCACAGCATTGTCTTCTTCAGCCACTGAGCTGTGTGAAGCAAGCCAGAGGGGGAAAATCTAGGCCAAGTTAAGGTGAAAGGAGTATAGATTTTTTTTTAACACCTTCACCTGGCAAGAAATAAAATAGAAAATAGACATACATCCGGGCGCCGTGAGTCACCATGTTTTGAGTTCGTAATAGTATATCATGAATTTATTGTAGCGTTTACCACAAGACAGTTTTAAAAAGAAATGTGAAAAAAACATGTCCGCCGCCGCCTGCATCTCTCCGCTACTGAGATCTGGGTCAGTAGGCGGTATTCCCGTACGGTTAGCAAGCTCCCTAACACCTCTTCCTTACCGATTTATTCCTGATTCTGCTGCGTACCTTTATTCCTGTGTTATGTCGATATTCAAAAGACATAAGGAGCAAACCAGGAGATATTAAAGGGTTGTTTCGAAAATAAATCGGTAAGGAAGAGGTGTTAGGGAGCTTCCTTACGTAACACCTCCTCCTTACCGATTTATTCCTGATTCTGCTGCGTTACTATACTCCTGTCTTATGTCGATATTCAAAAGACATAAGGAGCAAACCGGAGGATATTAATGAATAGTTTCGAAAATAAATCGGTAAGGAAGAGGCGTTAGGGAGCTTCCCTACCCCACGAGATAGTAAGCCCCCTAACACCCCTTCCTTACCGATTTATTCCTGATTCTGCAGTGTTACTATATTCTTGTGTGTTATGTCGATATTGGAAAGGGTCATAAGAAGCAAACCAGTGGATAGTATGAGTAATTTTGAAAATAAATCCGTAAGGAAGAGATGTTACGGAGCTTCCTTACCTAACACCTCCTCCTTACCGATTTATTCCTGGTTCTGCTCCGTTACTGTATTCTTGTGTGTTATGTCGATATTGGAAAAATATAAGAAGCAAACCAGTGGATAGTAATTAGTAGTTTTGAAAATAAATCGGTATTGAAGAGGTGGTAGGAACTTCCTTAACGTTGGTTTCTGAGGCTGGCCAACACCTCTTCCTAACCGCAATTCTCAAAAATATTCGCGATCGATTTTGAAATATTTACGATGTTTTCTTACGATCGATTTGCTGATATTTACGATCGATTGGCTTTTTTTACGATCAATTTTGACATTTACGATCGATTTTCAAATATTTACGATCGGTTTGTAGATTTTACGATCGATTTTCAAATATTTACGATCGATTGGCTAATATTTACGATCGATTTTGAAATTACGATCGATTGGCTAATATTTACGATCGATATCCTAATACGTTCAGTTTGCTGTTTTAGCGTAAGATATGTCTCGGAAGGAGGGTAATAATTCTTGACGGAAATGAATGTGAAATTAGTGAGAATTGAGGGACGCTTTTATACCCAGGCAGCTCCACCAACAGATTATAGCAATGCCACCACGTGAAGGCCTCCCCTGCAGCCCCGTAGCATAAATAGCACACGGAAGTACGTTAAGGAAGAGGTGTTAGCCAGCCCGCGAGCCTACGACATGATCCGTATCTCGGGTGGGACGCGCCGAAACGAACACGTAAGATGCGCCTCAGGTAGACGATTAATGTAAGCGATTTATTGAATGGGATTTATGTTAGGGATTTATTGAATGGAATTTGTCAGGTTTAGGGAGTAAGGGAAGCGTGTAGCCAGGGAGATTAAGCCAGGGTGAGAGACAGGCCAGGGGGATTTAAGACAGTGGGGGGGACAGGCCAGGGGGATTTATGCCAGCCAGGGAGATTTAAGCCAATGTGGGGGACAGGCCAGGGGGATTTATGCCAACCAGAGAGATTTAAGCCAGAGGGGGGGACAGGCCAGGGTTAAGCCTGTGTGGGGGACAAAGCCAGGGAGATTTAAGCCACAGTGAGGGAATCCAGGGAGATTTAAGCCAGGGTGAGGGAATCCAGGGAGATTTAAGCCAGGGTGAGGGAATCCAGGGAGATTTAAGCCAGGGTGAGGGAATCCAGGGAGATTTAAGCTAGTGAGGGACAGCCAGGGAGATTTAACCCAGTATAGAGGACCCTGGTAATCTGGTGTATGGATTATTATCATTATGGTATTATTATTATTAGTATTAGTATTATTCCTTCCTCTTTATCTGTTAAGAAATTGTTTTTGCATTTGTGTCGGAAAGATTATGTAATGTAAGAAAATTTTAACTTTGCACCAGACACAAACTAACTCTCAATTTCGCGCCATAACATTCCCAGTTTGTGTCTTTACTAATTCCTTCGCTTCCACTCGCCATACTCCCCTCTCAGACTCTCTCTCTCTCTCTCTCTCTCTCTCTCTCTCTCTCTCGAAGATTAATTATTAGATATTATTAGTACTTTCCCAAATCTTTCTGTTCCAATAAACTCAAATATTTAGCCAGCATATTTGAAACACCCGCCTAATATATTTTTTTGAAGGGAAATTATATACACGTCAGTAAATTAATTGGCTTTATCTCTATTATATATCACATAGTCACTGAATTGAAAGTAGTTACATATATTTTGTCATATATTTTGTCTTTTTTGTGAAATGGCGGGGGACGGGGATATGGAAGCGATTTGTTTGTGGCCACCCCTCACGGGATTAAGGCGTCTGGCAATAGATAGATGTGCGAAATACCTACCTAATATACTGTATATATTTTTTTTAGAAGTTATACATCCGTGTCAGTAAATTAATTGGCATTATTATTTATATTATTTATCACAGTAATTGAAGCAGTTTTTTTTCCTTTTATGTTGGTCTATTCGTATTTTATTCTTTTTTTTACTAATTATGTTGGTCCATAAATTTATCTTCGGTTTTATATATGTTGATCCATCCATAAATATGTCTATTTTTTTTTATGTATAAGTTGGTGGATTAGTGGATTCTGGTGCTTCAGTTTTGTAAGGATTTGTGTTTGTGGAGTGGTTGGCTTTGCTACTCAGGGGAGAAGGAGGAGAGGGAGAGAAGGGAGGAGGAAGGAGGGATGGGTGGGAAGGAATGAGGTAGAGGATGGGAGGAAGGAAAGGATGGGAGTAGGGAGGGAGGGAAGGATGGGTGGAGGGAGAGAGGGTAGGATGGGAGGAGGGAGGGAAATGATAGGAGGAAGGAGGGAGGAAGGGAAGAAAGGCGGTAGAGGAAGGGAGGGAAGGACGGGAGGAAGATAGGAAGGAGGGATAGAGGGAGTAGTTGGAGGGAAGGAAGGAAGTCACCCCTCATCCTAAATATCCAGATTGAGTAGCTTAGTCTCAGACATCATTCGGACAGGCCTTGGGTTCTTCTTCCCGGCATTTAAAAAAAAAAAAAAAATCAAAGGAATGAATGGTGAATAGGAGAAAAAAAAAACATTGGGGAAAGGGTTTGTGGGCTGTATTTATTCTCTTACTTTTTCTATACATCTTTCCTCCATCGTATGTCTTCTTCCATCCATCTTCTTTTTGAAATTTGAATATCATCCATTCAGTTCGTATCAGTTGTTGGTCTTTCTCTTTTTAAATTCTCTTTATTTTTGTAATTGTTTTCATTGCTGTTTTTGCTTTTCTTAATTGTTGTATTTGTTTTTATTGATGTTCTTGTTTTTATTGATTTGTAGTATTTATTTTTGGTTTTTAGTCTCTCTCTCTCTCTCTCTCTCTCTCTCTCTGGTCATAAGGATTTTGTTCCCCGTTGCATTAAGTTTATTATTCAAATTTAAATCTAAATGCTTAACTCGAGAGCCTTTAAAAAGCTGAGTAAGATTGTGAAGCAGTATTACGAAGGATAATAATAATGAGAGGAACTGTTGACGTGTTAGCCAAAATTAATTGCCAGTTACCTGAAATTAATCGCCAGTTACCTGAAATTAATTGCCAATTAGTGTAAATTGCCAGTTACCTGAAATGTATTGCCAGTTACCTGAAATTGATTACGTTACCTGAAATTTATTGCCAGTTACATGAAATTAATCGCCAGTTAGTGGAAATTAATCGCGTTACCTGAAATTAATTGCCAGTTAGTGGAAATTAATCGCGTTACCTGAAATTAATTGCCAGTTAGTGGTAATTAATTGCCAGGCGGGAGATGAAATAAGTTTGATCGGTACAGAAATGACCGTTAACTGGATTCAAATTTGAAAGGGGGGCCCCCCCCCCAAACACCAAACGGGCAGCGCAGTGAAGGGAGGTGAGGAAATAGAGGTGTATGAGTGTTATATAGATTGTTTATATGCATTTATATGGTTATCTCATAGTGTATTAAATTCTATTTGTAAAGGAGACATGTTGAATTAAATTTTACATGTTTGTGGGGCTTATTTCTTGACCCTGTATGTGTGTGTGTGTGTGGTAGGTGGGGGCGCCCGTCATCCATTCACTTGATGTAGTGCTGCCTACTTCTTCCTTCACCTTTATCATTCTTTTTCTGTGTCTGTCCTCCTCTCTTCCTATTTCTCACCATCATCCACTCACTTGATGTAGTGCTGCCTACTTCTTCCTTCACCTTTATCATTCTTTTTCTGTGTCTGTCCTCCTTTCTTCCTATTTCTCACCATCATCCACTCACTTGATGTAGTGCTGCCTACTTCTTCCATCACCTTTATCATTCTTTTTCTGTGTCTGTCCTCCTCTCTTCCTATTTCTCCCATCAAGTCACTTTATTACTCTTTCCTTTTCAGGTGACTCTACACTGAGTGACAAGCCAAATGGTTTCCTCTAACTAAGGAAACCATTTACAACGCTGGGTGGTAACCATATAGCCTGATAATGGAGTGATTTGGAGCCTAGTATGGTGCCTCTGTTAACTGGGTACAGAGACGCAAATACCTATGGCCGCTGCTGCTACCACTACTAAACTATAATTACTACCAGTACCATCACCACTGCCGCTACAACTACTACTACTACTACAACCACCACCACTACTACCACAACCACCACCACCACTACTACAACTTTCGTGTCTAATCAGTTAAGTGCTGTGAGGTAAGTTCTGTTTCTTCTACTCATTCCTTCCCTTCCTTTTATAACCCTAACAAAGACAACATGGCGAGAGGTATCTGGCTTGTGAAATAAGATACATATTCAGATGTTCTAAGGGGAGAGAGTTCTGGCATGGAGAGAGACGGAGCACGCAGAGAGACAGTTCTAGCGTGGAGAGAACTAGAGACAGACGAACTTGGAGAGAAGGGGGGGTGAGTTTTAGAATGGAAAGTTCTAGAATGGAGAAAGGGGAGGGGGGACGAGGAGAAAAAGGGGAGGGAAGAAGAGATACAAGGAAGGAGGAGGGAGGTAGGAAAGGAGGGGAGGGAAGAAGAGGTACAAGGAAGAAGGGAGGGAAGAACGAGGAGGTACAAGGAAGAAAGGGGAGGGAAGAACGAGGAGGTACAAGGAAGAAAGGGGAGGGAAGAAGAGGTACAAGGAAGAAAAGGGAGGGAAGAAGAGGTACAAGGAAGAAAAGGGAGGGAGAGGAGAGAAGGAAGGGGGAAGGAAAGAATGGGAGGGAGGAAGAAGGGAGGGTAGAGGGTGGAAGGAAGGGAGGGTGGAAGGAAGGTAAGGATGGGAGGATTAGAGATGAAGATAGAAGAGAAGGTAGAGGAAGGGAAGGTTAGGGAGAAAGGAGAGAAGGGGGTAGAGGGTGGAAGGAAAGGATGAAGGAAAAAAGAGGGAATAGGGGGGGGAGGAAAAATGGGGATGGAGGGAGGGAAGTGGAGGAAACGGGCTTCGTGGGTGGATTCAAATTCAAACAGCTTATTGATAACTTATACATCATGTACACACAACTTTTAAAATGTAAGTATATACTGTATATACACATTATCCCCCCCAAGCGAAGGTTCATAGGCAATCGTGAGTGGAGAAGGAAGTAAATGGGGAGGGAGGAAGGAAGAGGTTGGAGGAAGAGACGTGGAGGTAACCGTCTTAGCGGATTCAAATTCAAATTGCGAAATCGATATCAAGGTACACATTATATGCATACTATACAAACTAATCTTTAAATATAACTGCAAATACATATCCATCTTCTCTCAAAAAAGCGCTGTATGTGAGTGGAGGAGGAAACAAGGGGGAAGGGAGGGAGGAACAGAGGGCGGAGCAAGGCGTGGAAATTTCCGGTTTGGTCGGGCATCAGAGGGGCTGGAGCTGCGATGGGGCTGGGACGCTCGGTCATTATGGTGAGGTATTTTCCTTTTTCCGTTGTTTATTTGCCATTTTGGTGATGTTAATGATTCCTTTTTGTATTGTAAAGATCATTAAGGATTTTTTAAAGTTCCTGAGATGACTAAAATCCATTGGTAATTGGCGATAATAGAGGACTGACTGCTCTTGTTTCCCTTTTTCGTCCTGTTTTCTCTACCAACTTTAATGACGAGTTTGTATTCTAACCACTCTTTTGGCACCTTTTTATTTCATTAAAAGTAGTTTGGTATTAATGTGATGAGAAATTGTTTGATATTAACTGAAATTCATTTGGCATTAGCTGAAGGTAGAGAAAGTCGGTGTAGTGACTTTGAAATTGTTTATCCTGTACATTTTTTCACCTTTCCCCCAAATTTTCACACCTTTGTGATTGGTATCCATTGTTAATAATAATGGGCTCCAGAGTTAATCAGCACCACAGTATAGACACCACACCACACATTGTACACACCTCACCACACCACACCACACCACAATACGCAAATACTGTGTTGGTGTTGCAGCCCAAAAGGTCTAGTAGAATGTGTTTTCAAGCCAAACTATTTCTGCCCAAAATCTGATTGTTTAGACCAAAATTGATTTTTTCAGGCCAACATCTGATCATTTAAACCAAAATCTTATCATTTAGACCAAAATCTGATTATTTAGGCCAAAATCGGATATTTCAGATCAAAATCTAATTATTCAGCCAAAGTCAGATTTTTCAGAGCAGAAGTTTATTTTTTTGGGCCAAAATAAGATTTTCCAGACCAAAATCGGATTTTTCATAGATTCTTCGCTAGTTGTATTACAGGAGACCCTCTGTATAACATTAATTGGGAAGACGGCTGGTCAGAGAAAGCCGATAGTCTGCCATATCCACTGGTATCCCCAAGGTGGCATTTCAAATACATGTTTGAAAATAAATAAGCACGGTAGCATAGTCCAGTACTAAAAATGAACAACCCATTTCACACAAACTTTGCCCTTTGCAGTTTATTCCACATCCTTGTCATAGCACTTCATGAAACAAAATTAATGTATTGCAGCTCACTGTGCTCCGTTTAATGGACATTGTTCACTACAGCCAGCAGGAGTCCAGTGCATTCGTAGTGTTACTCACCTGGTTGGCTACCCCATTACAATTTAACAGTATGGCTCGGTAGGAATCTGCTTTTTAGAAGCAGGGCAGCCCATACCTGCTGGCACGCCAGCCCCATTCCCTATACACATCATCATCTGAATATACTGTGTGTCCGTTTATTCCTGTGTGTATGATCAGTCAAGGTTCGTTAAATTGATGGTCTGCTGTATATTTAAGACTTGAATCGTTGCATTGTTAAAAATGTATTATTCTTGGCTCTCAGTTACCTTGTTTTTGTTTTTTGTTTTTCCTTTGAGGGAACAGTTTGAAAGATTCTGGCCTTGGATTCCTTCTTCCTTGCATAAAGAAAACATATATATGTTTTTGGATTCATAATTTTTCCTTACTATAAAATTTCATGTGATTTCAAGCCTGGGGTATGGTATTTTGAGCGTATAAATTCCATCCATATCCATCGATCCATCTGTCTGGCTGTCTATCAATCTGTCCATCTGTCTATCTCGATCTGTCTTTTGCCAGACACCTTAATCCTGTAAGGGGTGGCCACAAACAAATCACCTCCATGTTGCTCTGTCCTGTCATTTGGCTGCCATCCTTCCAGCTCACACTCCCTCTATCGTATATCAATCACTCCATCCCTCTTTCTCATCCTTGGTCTCCCTTTCCCGCTCTCACCCTCATGCACTCTTCTCGTCAGTCTCTCAGTCTCCATCCTCTACACATGGTCAAACCATCTCAGTGTATTTCTCTTCATTCAGTCACATCCACATTCTCTCTCTCTCTCTCTCTCTCTCTCTCTCTCTCTCTCTCTCTCTCTCTCTCTCTCTCTCTTCTGATATGATTTCCACTGCTCACACTCTTGACTTGTGTCCCCCCAACAAGGTCCAAGCTTCACTTCCTTGAGTTGGTATCACAATACTGTCTTGTAGCAGCTTTTTCACTTCCTTGCTCACTTCCCTGTTCCTTATCACTGTTTTCAAAGAACCAGCAACCTTTTTTCCCTGCTGTACCCTTTCAAGCACTTCACCTAAACTTCCATCCTTACTCATCACACTACCCAAGTACTTAAATGCACTCACATTCTCCATATCCTTCCCATCCAACCTCACTGTACATTCACCGACTTCGCTTCTCTCGACGACCATCACTTTACTCTTCCCTACATTCACCTTTAGATTCCGTTTCTTACACACTCTCCCAAACTCATC
>JAGKTI010032085.1:0-11980 GCA_018397915.1 Birgus latro
GGTAGGGGATTGACCTCCCTCAAGAAACACCGGAGGAAGTCATACTTCCCAGATATCTGTCGTACCTTACACTCTCTCAGTAATCAGTTATATGTTTCACACTCATCTTTAGTGACCACGATATATGACTGCTTTTTTTTTTTTTTTTTAGATTGGTAGCATGAGCAAGTGGGAGTGTTGAAACAAGTCCAGAAAAAATCTGTAACAATAAAGTTAGGACAGTGTGACGCTGTTTATTCCTTTCTGTCCCAGTTCCCTCCTGAACTACGATGAAAGCTGTTCCACACATTGAGGTTCCAGAACACAGACACTAATTGTATTACGAGTACTAACTTAGTATAAGACACAAATGGAAACAAGTCACTTAATACATGGAGATTTAACTCAGTTACATATAATTACAAACCTTTAATGTATCATATTGACTCATGCGTATCGTGTGTTTACTTGACTTTACTGTATACTCTCAACAATTATCCCCACGACCAGGGACTAGCACTAATTATTGCTGGATATCGAGCAGAAGTTAACTGATGTTTTTAACTTGGGTTTAGGCATGTGAAATTTCCTTGTCTTGCACACTCACTATCTCCCCATCTTAGCTACTTCCACTCACCAGATTCTTTAAGCTGTCCATGGTCGTCACTGTTTGCTCCTCGATAGTAGAATTATTGTTGTCCCGAGACAGTCCCATATCTTTCCCGCCTGCCAGCCACCAAATCTGTACTCTTCTATTCACCCTTATGCCTCTGCTTATATCTAGTTCATGGGGCACTGTCTTGCCTCTTAACTCGAACTGTCTAGCTACACCTGGATCACTTACATTAAAATTAATTATGATTTTAGGGGTACCTTCCCGTGACCTCTTACTAAAATTAATTATTCATTGAGCAGTACATTCACTCATAACCTCTGCTTTTTCAGTCCACGCCCCACAAAGAAAACTTGGTACTCTACAAGAGTCAGGCCTACGTTAAAAGGTCTCAAGAACCTTCCCATATTTCACTGTTATCCCCTATTTCCACCCATTTCTTCGCTTTTCTGCAATTTTTCCTTTCTCCCAGCGTCTCTAAGTCTTCACTGCAACTCCTCTTCATTTTCTCCGACTTTCGCTTTGTTGTCGGCAGCTGATCCTAAGTCAAGATTAATGGGCATGTTAGGTAGGAAGACCGCCTTCTGTGTTTAAGCGTTTTATTGACTCTCGCCTCACACGCGTTTGCTTCGGCATGGTCGGGATCAGTAACATTAACCAATGTTGGCTGTCCTGACATTCATCTCCCCGCGTTCTCGCCCCACGTCCCACCTGTGGCGTAGAGTAGTTCTGGCCCCATGGATAAGACCCTGTGGAGGCGAGGATGTAGAGAGGTCCACCCTAGACTGTGAATGCTCAAATGATGGCAGTGGTCGACGACAGCAGAAATTGTATAACCAACACTTGTAACCTAAGAAGGAAGCAAGGTGTATAATTATAACACCTAAAAGACTATACACCTAATCCCTCGGAACGACTGGCTGGGTTAGTTTGTGTGGGGGCTCAAGGAGGAGTTTGGATTGGCATTTTTCATCATTTATCATCCAATCCTACGTTGCCCCATGAGAAGCGTAGGAGCCTGGGGCTAGGCAAGTTGGTCCTGACATTTAAGATGAAAGTGACCAGCCTCACTCATCTCTGAGTGGCATTATATGAGCAATAAACCCCAACCACTCCTTGGATATAAACCTTCACCGGCTCAATCTGATTGGAGCACCGCAATTACCCACTAAACCACCAGGCGCCAAAATTTGTTTATGTGGTTACCACCCGCGCAGTAAATGGTTTCCTGGTGTACAGGAACCCATTTGGCTTGTCACTCAGTGCAGAGTCACCCACAGGCTGAAGGAAGAGGAAAGAATGAAGGAAAGAAAGACAGGAGAGGATGGAAGGAAAGAAAGATGGAAAGGAAAGGGCAGACACCCGAGAGCAGCACTACATAGGATGAGTGGATGGTGAGCGCCCCCACCTACCACACGTAGTAATTCATCCAAATGCAAATGCGTCAATGAATCATTCTGGGAGAAAATGTCAGGGAGTGATTGTGCTACATCCAACTCATCAAGAGAGAGTGATATATTAAATTGTAATATATGGAGGAGTAGAGACAGTTCGGTGTCCTTGTTTGGTACCACTGTTAAAAATGTGGGGTAAGAGAAGAGTAACTGTAGCTACCTATGGGTTAGGGAGGTGTTTTTATGTCGACCATTCACCCTTTTCAGAAAACTGCTCTTTATGAATGGACATAAAGGTAAACTATCCTCAGAAATTGTCCTCATAAATTTACCCATCTCCTACCTTAATTTGTAATAAATTCATATTGTTTAATATACGAAACTGGTCTTTATAAATGAAGTGGAATGTTACACTGAATATAAATTAAGTGTAATAATTCATAAATGCTGCAGAAATATCAAACAATGAATGAAAATCACTTAATTAAAACAGGAATGTCTCATAACGGTGCTGTGTACATATTGCCAGATATTGCTCTTCTATGAAATGCTGCTTTACCAACATGTTACATAATTAATTTCTTTTGTTATACTGTACAGCAATACAATTGCACGGAAAATCTAAGAAGCACTGCCTGACGGTCTCCAAGTCAGCAGCTACAAAGTGCCACAACCAACGCTTCTTGGAAGGGTCCACAGGGCTTGCTGGAGCAACAGAGCAGGTTAAGGTGACAGGGTTGAGATCAGAGGAGCCCAGAGCAGAAGGATTAGTTGTAAGGAAGAGGTCAGATATGTTGAAACTCTCTCCAAGGTGGTCAAGGATATGATTAGGGCGCTGTACAAGCTTCTCTAGGTCAATAAAGATAGAAAAGATGTTGGCTTGTTCACCAGGTGGATCAGTGAAACAAGAGGAGAGTCAAATGTAAACATTGAAATCTCCTAGAATAGAGTAAAATTAGAGGATAAGTAAACAGCACAGATATATTTAGTCAAAGATGACAAGAAAGTCAAAGCCACAGACAAGAGAATTCAAAAGATTAGTGTCCACGAACATGATAACAAGGTATGTTGTTGCATATATATACACAACAGCCACTTTGGCCTTGAAATGAGTATATTGTAGAGGTACCACTGTTAAAAATGTGGGGTAAGACAAGAGTAACTGTAGCTACCTGTAGGTTTGGAAGGTGTTTTTACGTCGACCACCCTTTTCAGAAAACTGCCCTTTGTGAATGGACATAAAGGTAAACTATCCTCAAAAATTGCCCTCATAATTTTACCCATCTCCTACCTTAATTTTTAACAAATTCATATTGCTTAATATACGAAACTGGTCTTTACAAATGGTGTGGAATATTACACTGAATATAAAATTAAGTGAAATAATTCATAAATGCTGCAGAAAGTATAAAAAAAAAATAAATGAAAATCACTTAATTAAAACAGGAACGTCTCGTAACGATGCTCGGTATATAATGCCAGATATTGCTTTTCGATTAAATGCTGCTTTACCAACATGTTACATACTTAATTGCATTTTGTTATACTGTACAGTAATATCAATATTAGTTTTGTATTGTATATTACACATCACATACTTAATTGCATTTTGTTATACTGGATAGTAATATCCATATTAATTTCTTATTATATATTACGTATTATTATATTATTAAAGCTATTAATAGCACTTTATACACTGTAACCCAACAGTCTCTGGACTTGCACTCTGTCAACTCTAGTATAAACATTAAACAATGGTTCTCATGCCTGCAAGTATTGTCAAACCTTGCTAATCACAACTAATTTAGTCATCTTCTTGACGTCCAGGAGAGGCTCCATATTCAGGTATGATAGTTTCTATGCTACCGTTGAGCAGCGGGATTTGCTAGTTAGGTATAGCCAATTTCACGGGAGAAAAGAAATTGTCGTTCGGCAACTCCCTTCCAAACTGTCCGATTTCGTGCATTCTTGTTTTTAGTAGCTGAATAATATACAGTGATGTTAAGAATTGTCAAAAATATCAAACTTACAGTAAGCATGGGTGAAGCGTATAACATTATTACATACAATATGCGGGGCTGTAGGGAGCACAGGCCTACTGTAGGTGTGGTGGTTATGTGCGATCATCATTGAGTCAGTCAGGTTGACTCGCATTTTCCGCTGCAATCTGTCATCTGAGCAACTCCGTAGCACCAACGTAATTATTATCATCTACGTCATTGTGTCATTCTCAGTAATAATTAGAAAATACTATAAAAGGTTATGTCTACCTTCTCTTCACGCATTACGCAATAATGTAACACTGGGAGACGTCTGTGTCATTACTTAATAAGTCACATGTTCGGCACTACTTTATTATGAGCATGACAACTGTCAGGCGCCCCATGAAATTTAAATGTGTATGCTTAGCTTTTGTTTATTTCCTCAACTGACCACTAACACTTATGTTACCTTAATGTTTTGTTTCAAAAAGCGAAATATACTTTATTATATTGTTTACAATGAAGGCTGTTGTCTTTAACATCACTGTATATTATTTAGCTACTCAACAAGAATGCACGAAATCGGATAGTTTGGAAGGGGTTGCCGAACGGCAATTTTTTTTTCTCCCGTGAAAAAGGCTATAGTGCTGGAGTATTCCCGACGACTCTCAAATTTTTCTGACGTGTCAGAGTTGTCAGTTAACGTGCTATTTCTGAGTGGAGGTATTTTGTAGGTTATACATTAAATTTCATGCACTTTTTATCTATAATGTTTTTATTTATGTGATATTTTTTTTAATGAGTCTGACTCTGGGCATAGGCTTCACAGCCTGCTATCAAGGCCCAGCAGTCCTCCTACATACCATACACCTCTACATGTCACCACTTCGGCGCTAACACCCCAGCGAGGATTTGAACCTGGGTCCATTAGGACTGCAGGTCACCTCTCTACCGATTGAACCACTGCCTCCCCCGATTGTATATTAAATTATGTAATTTAACCCGCCGAGTCCCATCGACGTACGATGTACGTCGCAACTTTTTTTTCCGTGGACAGACCCAATGACGTACACCGTATGTCATGCAATTACAAGGCCCATTGTGTGCACATTTTTCAACATTCGTGGGTGATTTTTGGTAGGCATATGTGGGAGACCTTCCTCTACCTGCTGTCAAGCGGGGATACTGCCTGGCCCCTCCTAACCCCCCTTTCCCCCCCTTCCCTACCTCACTGGGCAATTCACCTGTTAGCAGTAAGCTGGCCAGTAATGGAATGCGGCCCCACGGTCTCTCTAATGATGAATTCACGGTGAAAGTGATTCCTGAGGTGGAGGACAAAGAAACAAAGAAGCTAGAGGTAGAAACAACAGAATTGATGAGGTGGTAATGTCGTAAAGGAAGGTGCCATATACTGGGGTTTTGGTTAAGTGAACAATGCTTATAAATGCCTATATTATTGTGTGAAAACCAATATAGACTTGTACTACACATAAATTCGTACCAAATAAATGAAATAATTATGTAATTTAAAGTGGCTTGAATTAGTCAACCCTTCCATAGTTCGTTTTCTTAGCCAGGTACCCTGAAAAAGAAGAAAAATGTAAGCCTGAGTGACACCTGTATCAACATTTTTTAACCTCAGGATCGCGATTTCACTATGAATTTTCGATGTTTCTCACCAAAAGCGAAGGTTTCAGCCAAAAAACAAAAAGTCGAAAATCGATCGGGATCTGGTGGTAGGCTGGGTAAAAAACCAGTCGGGACTCGGCGGGTTAATTCAGCTTTGTATGCTAAAGAATTTAGAGTGCTACATAATGTAAGAAAGCTCTGCCGTGTTTTGGATGTCTCTGATCTGGCAACTGTTGTAGCTAGAGTATACTCGAAAATTCGAGTATAAGGCAATATAATATTAGGATGGGGAAGGGACTAGAGGAGCTCTCAGTTCAGTCTGAGTTTAGTTCAGTGTCAGCGCAGATTGTATAGCTCCGGTACTTGTGAAAACAGTGAAGTTCACTGGCATCTTGGGAAGTTCAGCCCTGCAATTAAAAGTACTGGAGTCGATGGGACCTTCTTCTTTTGAACCACGGACTACTGGAGCATCAGTGGGAGACACCCAATGGCCTCAGCAAGTATTGGCAACTGGTGTTTTCGAAGAAAATGAGGTCTGAGATCTTGGATGAGTCCCATAACCAGTAAGTCAGCTACAACAGAAGTTCTCCTGGACTGGCGTGAGTCAGGACATAGAAGATTGGTGTCAGGCCTGTGATGCATGTTGTGCCAAAAGGCGACCCAAGAAACGTGGTTGCACGCATCTTCAGCTGTACCAAGTGGGTACACCGATGGAAACAGTCACGGTGGACATTGCTGGACCTCTGCCACTCACTGAAAGAGGAAACCGGTCTATATGTGTCGCCATAGAATACTTCACAAAGTGACCAGATGCCTATGCCAATCCCGAAGAAGAGGCCGCAACTGATGCTAACGTGTTGGTTGACCAGTTTTTCTGTCGTTTTGGGATGCCACAAGAACTACATTCTCACCACGGTAGAAACTTCGAGCCTGCTTTGTTCCGTGAGTGCTGCAAGTTACTGGAGATCAAGAAGACAAGGACGACCTCACTGAGGCCACAGTCAGATAGGGTGGTGGAGAGATTCAACTGGACCCTGGAACAAGAAGTGGCCAAATACTGCGTAGAGGGACAAATGGAATGGGACCAGAAAATGCCTGCATTGCTGATGGCATATCGGTCTGCATCCCAGGAGTCTACTGGCTACACTCCTGCAAAACTGATACTGGACTACGAGTTACATTGACTTGTTAATAGGAGGACCACAAGGTGAGGAGCTGCCTACAGACACCTCCAGCTATGCGAGCATCTTTAGGAAAGGCTGGCTAAGGTACATCATCAAGTGCAAGAAGCTCTACAATTTTCAGGCGAAGTGATGAAGCACAAGTATGATGCCAAGGCAAGTGAGGTGAGCTTCACGGATGGTG
Organism: Birgus latro; assembly: GCA_018397915.1. NCBI lineage: Eukaryota > Metazoa > Arthropoda > Malacostraca > Decapoda > Coenobitidae > Birgus > Birgus latro. The sequence goes on from JAGKTI010032085.1 coordinate 6,966, forward strand.
AGAGAGTTTGCTTATACAATCCTTAGTGAAAGAAGGAGCAGTCACTGAAGCTGCAGGGCCTGTGGGACGGGCCTTACGCTGTGATGGACCGCCTAACAGACATATCGTACTGTATTCGGGGAGGCAGGAATTCTCGCCCAAAAGTGGTACGCGTGAATCATCTATGGCAGTACCATGGACCATGACAGTACAGCTGGGACGTCTCCAAGGAATCGTGATCACTTCCAGCCGAGTATGTTGAGGAGGTCCAAGGAGCTGAAGTACAAGAGGATGGTGACATTTTCCCAAGGTTAGAAGTGAATTAGGAACAGGATCAAGACATTCCAGGAGGAGTGGACTGTGTGGAAAGCAGGGACGTCGTCAGTAGAGGCACAGGAGTAGACCTGATGAGTTGAAGGATTATTTTCTGTATAATTAAATGTTTAGTTGTGGATTGAGGATTATGTTTGTATATATTGTGTAGTTTTGTGAGGACAACAAAGGACTAGGGAGGAGGTAGTGTTGAGAAGCGGGATTTGCTAGTTAGGTAGTGCTGGAGTATTCCCGACAATTCTCGAATTTTTCCTCTATGTGTCAGAGTTGCCAGTGAGCCTGCTATTTGTGATTGGAGGTATTTTGTAAGTTATGCATTAAATATCATGCCTTTTTTCTATATAATTTTTCATTTATGTGATTGTTATTTAAAATATGTAATTTTAAATTTGTATGCTAAAGAATTTAGAGTGCCACACAATGTAAGAAAGCTATGACAAGTTTTCAGTGTCTGATTTGGCAACTGATGTAGCTAGAGTATACCTGAAGATTCGAGTATAATACAATATAATATACAGATGGGGAAGGGACTAGAGGAGCTCTCAGTTCAGTTTGAGTTTAGTTCAGTGCCAGTTCAGTGTCAATGCAGATTGTATAGCTCCAGTACTTGTGAAAACAGTGAAGTAAAGCATTAAGTGTATATAATTATTTGGAAAATAAAGAAAGCGAACTTAAGAAGCTACTGTTTATTTATGATGCCTGTGCTTATCTTCCATACTGTACACCGAAAGGCTGACCATAGGAAGAACAACTCACTGGACAATGTCCATCCTATACTGAACTACTGCTGTTGGAGTCTGTGGCAGTGTAGGATGGGGACGTAACACTACATTTCGCTATATTGTGCAATGAAAATTGGTAAACCACCCTTGATTTCCAAGAGCTTCAATCATAATTTGATATCTTTTGTTTCTTTTTAGGAATCACATTTTCTTTGGGGTGGGGATTGAGTTATCCCCGTACTCTGAAGATCGGGTCTATGAATGTGAGTCGATGTAGTATGATTGTGGCTAAGAGGGAGGAGGTTGGGAGAATGTTTGTGAGAAGAAAATTGGATGTGTTAGCTCTGAGTGAAACAAAGATGAAAGGGAAAGATTAGTCTAAGTTTAGAAGTGTTAATGGAAGGATATCAGGTGTTCATAGAGGAAGTGCGAGAGTGCCGCAGTGTGTGACTGAATGGGGGGAGGTGTCATCAAGATTAATGTGGGTAAAAGCGAAATTTGAACGGAGTTGTGGGTATCTGTGATTGCATATGGGCCTGGTAGCGAAAGGGATGCAGAGGAGAGGAAGTCTTTCTAGAATGATGTTGATGAGTATCTGAAGAGTACTGAAGCAGATGTGAATGTGGTAATGATTGGAGATCTGAATGCTAGAGTGGGAAATGTAGCAGTTGAAGGTGTAGTTGGTATGCATGGTGTGCCTGGAAGAAATGAAAATGGGGAACGAATGATAGGGATTTATGCTGAACGAGAGATGGTGATTGGAAATACCTTGTTTGGGAAGAAAGATATTTATAAGTAAACATGGGTCAGACAGGAGGGTGGAAGAGTTGTTGATAGAGCATTGATGGACGATGTGATTATGTCGAGGAATGTAAGAGGAAGATTGTTGGATGTGAGAGTTTTGAGAGGGGAGAGTGGAGGTATGTCTGACCACTACCTCGTGAAGTGAAAGTTGAGAGTAGGTAAGAGATGGGTGAGAGCTAGAAGAGTTAGGTGTGTTTTGAAAGTGAGTGAGTTGGATAAAAGAGAGAAAATGATACAGCATCAGGAGAAATTGAAAGATGAGTGGAATGCAGTGAAAGATCAGGAGAATGGCAGTGTGAAGGAGGAATGGCAGTTGTTTAAGAGTTGTGTGGTGGGGCATGCAGAAGAGGTGTGTCGTGTAAGACAAGTGACTAGTGATGTAAGAAATGGAAGTGAATGGTGGAGCAAGGAAGTAAATATGCCTGTGGCTGAGAAATGACATGCATATGAAGTGTGGCTGCAGAGAAAGGATGAGGAGTCATATGAGAGGTATAAGGAAAAGAGGTAAAAGGGCGAGAAGGGCTGTGCATGATGCCAAAGTGGCAGCAGATGAGAGGTGGGGTAGGTAGTTGACTGAGAATTTTCAATATAATAAGAAAATGTTTTGGAAGGAGGTGAAAAAGGTGTGAAAGGAAGAGTCTGGGAAGGAAGAGCGAGTAAAAGCAGAGGATGGAATGATGTTAAATGAGATGGATGCAGTAAGGAAAAGATGGGCAGAGTATTTTGAAAGATTGGTAAATGTAGAGGAGGACAAGGGAGGCTGAGATTGTGGCAGAGGGAAGGGTGCAAGGAATAAATGTGTTGGGAGAGTTGAATGATTCTTTGATCATGATGGGGAAAGTGTAGGAGGCAGTAAAGGAGATAAAAAACAGGAAAAGTTTGCAAGTATGGATAGGTGTGCTGTGGATTGCCCGGGAGATGGTGGAGCGACTATTGTTATATGGTTAGTAAGATTGTCGAATGTTTGTTTTGTGAGAGGTATGGTGCCAGTTGACTGGGCAGGAGCTTCTGTGGTTCTGTTGTACAAAGGTAAGGGTGATAAGTATGAACTGACTAGCTTTAGGGGCATAAGTCTGTTGAGTGTTGTAAGTAAGGTGTATCGTAGAGTGTAAATCAAGAGTTAAGTTAAAGAGGATACGGAGGTAGTGATTGGTGATGAGCAGTGTGGCTTTAGGAGAGGGAGGGGATGCGTAGATCAGGTGTCTGATGTGAGGCAGGTGTTTGAAAAGTATTTAGTGAAAGGTAAGGATGTGTTTTAGGCGTTCATGGATTTAGAGAAAACGTATAATAGAACTGATAGGGAGGCTTTGTGGACTGTTTCAAGATTGTACAGACTTGATGGTAGGTTGCTAAAAGGAGTGAAAAGTTTTTATGTAAATAGTAGAGCGTGTGTAAGAGTGGAATACTGTGAGTGATTGGTTTCCTGTGAGAGTGGGACTGCAGCAGCGATGTGTGATGTTGCCTTGCTTGTTTAAGATTCATATGAATAGTGTTCTAAGGGAGGTGAATGCAAGAGTGTTAGGTGGAGGTTTGAGTTTGGTGAATGCTGATGGTAGAAAGTGGAATCTGAATCAGCTGCTGTGTGCGGATGATACTGCACTGGTGGCTGATTCAGAGCAGAGATTGAGACAGGAGTTTGGAAGGGTGTGTGAAAGGAGGAGATTGAGAGTAAATGAGAATAAGAGTAAAGTGATGAAGTGTAAGAGGTTGATAGATAGTAGGAGGCTGAATATAGTTTTCAATGGTGAGTTGCTTGAGGAGGTAGAGTGTTTTAAGTATTTAGGGTTACATGTTGCTGTAGATGGAAGAGTAGATGTAGAAGTGAAGTTTAGAATGAATTAAGTAGGGATGGTGTTTAGATGTCATTTGCTTAGAATGGATGTAGAGAAAAGCCTGTATGAGAGTGTTGTGGTACCGACTGCGTTATATGAGTCTGAAACATGGAATATGGGTGTAACAGAAAGGAAACGTTCTCGATAACGTGGTCGTAGGTACTTATAGGGAAATAGGAAAGTCGATTATGGATTAATTAGTACAACCAAAATAAAAGTCGTGAGACAATCAACGAGGTGAGTTTACAGCACTCTTGGGTTACGGAGTTTTATTGTACAGTTATTCTGATAGTGATTTACGAACGAACTTAGCATGACGGCTAGTCTCCCCTTTTCTCCTTACTCTGCCCTAATTGTTCTCTCGGGCATTATCTACCCCCTTTCTCATCTGTAGGGCTTCTCTCTGACATTATATACAGGTAGGAGAGGATGTTTGGTGAGGTAGTAGTGTCTGATAGGTATCCTGTGGACTTCCACGTGTTTGAATACATCATGAAATTCTTGGTTGCCTGAACTACGAGGATGTTTTGAAAAACATTGTATGTTAAGGATTCTTGATGGTCTGGGACAACATGATTGTGGATGTGAATTGACATTCCTAGTGAGAAGCTGTGTACGTTTCCGTCAGACACGACATCCTGTACATTATATTTATGAGATATATACTAATGCCTACATGTCGCCTGTTACGCCCACTGTCGAACCAACGACAGGAATTATTGTCATTAATATATTAATCATATTACATTGCAATCAACTTGTAAGCTAATTAAGTGAAATATATAGTATTGTAAAAGTTGCGTAACTGGAATAATGTAGTCATTGTAGTTATAAAATTGTACATCTATAATAGTAATATTAAAATAATACAATAGCAAGTGTCTATCTATCTATCTATTGCCAGACACCATAATCCCGTAAGGGGTGGCCATTTGACTTTGAGTTATTTATTTTACGAGGAGGGGCACTAACCCTCCACCAACCCACTTGTTGACACGTAGGGAGCACGTATGGTTTGGTTATATGGTTACCACCCAGCGTTGTAAATGGATTCTTGGCTTACAGGAAACCATTTGGCTTGTCACTCAATGTAATGCCACCTGTAAAGGAAAGAAAAGCAGTAAGAAGTGACAGGAAATATAGGAGAAATAGGAAGAAAGGAGGGCAGGCACAGAAAAAGAATGATAAAGGCTAAGGAAGAAGTAGGCAGCACTACATCAAGTGAGTGGATGATGGTCGCCACCACCTACCACTAAATAGCAAGTGTACTGTAGTTAATTATACAATATATATGAGAAGGACTTGCTGTATATATTCATATATAAATGAGATATAATAGTATATT
>JAGKTI010032086.1:1003-11980 GCA_018397915.1 Birgus latro
CCTGACGGCCTATTGTTTTTCATCGAAATCAGTCAAAGGCTTTGGGCTGTGTAGGGGGCTGAAACCCCGTCCGGGTGTCATGTATACATGTCTTCCTGGGGCCGTCCAGATGACACGTATACATGATCTAGTGTTTCGCAGCATTGTTTGACTATTCTGCAGGTTATTTCCATCACATGCAACCACTGGCAACCTTCCTGCATGCATCTGAGTCATGCCCCAGTTACCTGTATACCTCTGTAATGGATAGACCTACGCAAAAAGTTTTCCCTGTGTCCGGATCCTTGGCTGAGCACCCACAGTCACTGACTTCAACACAAATGAAGTCCAAAGGCCAGAAAAGAAAAGACCTTAGTGACAGTGCAATAGGGAGAGAACTTGAGGTGACATTATTGCCAATTGTGAGTAGAGAAAGTGACTCTTCCTCTCAGGAAAGTGGTCACCATAATGAGTGTCAATATTTATGCATCGTGTGAGGAGGGTGGAGGACGTGGCTCCTCCATTGTGTGCCCATCGTTTCCCCATGGATGCTCATCTGCTATTCCCGGTGATAGGAATGGTTCAGAGGGTATTGATGATCCTGGAGAGGGGGACATTAGCAAGGATAAGGAGACAGAAGAGGAGGTAGGGAGGGGAGAAAGGGAGGATGTGGAGGAAGGAGAGAGGAGGAAACGAAGTGCATTTTGCCTCGCGCCACCCCTGTCTATTTACATGAATAATGGAAGCAGAGTTTGTTTCATAATGAAATCAGTGCCCTATTTTATATTGAGTTTTCATGTGTGTAAGTTTGTTATGATGAAAAAGTACAAATCACAGGAACAAAATTGTTATAGTGGAGAATGTGGAGTGGAGAAAGGGAGGAGGGAGGGAGAAGGAAACGCGGTGCCGCACGCCACCGCTCTGTCTATTTACATGAATAATGGAAGCAGAAAGTTAGTTGCATGATTGAAAATTTTTGTGTGTGTATATTAATTATAATGAAAAAGTCTAAAAACTCGGGGGAAAAAAATTCTGTTATAGTGGAAAATACAGTATTTTCGATTATGGACAGTACGTGTATAATTATTTTGTTCACAATATTTTTATTTAGGTTTTATATAGTAGTAGTAGTTGTAGCAGTAGTGGTAGAATTTGTAGTAGTAGTAGTAGTAGTGGTAGTTGCAGTATTAGTAGTAGCTGTAGTAGTGGTAGTTGTACTAGCAGTAATAATTGTATTATTTGTAGTAGTGGTAATACCCAGACTTCTAGTCACAGAGTGGCAACAAAATCGAGCGACAATTCATGCCAAACATACCTCTCCGTGTGTGTGTGTGTGTGTGTGTGTGTGTGAAAGAGAGAGAAAGAGAGAGAGAAAGAGTCTGTCTGTCTGTAAGGAAGGGTGGTGGTGAGGCGAGCAGGCAGTTGGCCTCAAGGTCATTGCTATGTACTGGCTTCCAGCAGCAAGTATGACCGATTATGGAAAATTTTGCACGTAAATAGTGTTTATGGTGGATTTTGGTCTTTTGGAAGTGTTATTGTTGTGGAGGGCTAGTCTAAGCCTCAGTTGTGTCACCGAAGCTCTGCCACGCATACGGACACCAGCAAAAAAACAACAAAAATTTTCCCTTTTCCCCACTCACCCACTCTCCCTACACGCACTTCACGAACCATCTGATGCAATCAGCTTGAAGTCGAAGGACTGGAGAGTATTATGACACCTTGTCTTGGTTAAGTATTAACCGAGATATGAAGGTTTAAAAATAGACGATTTTCACGATTTCTCTCGGGAATGCCAGGCTGTGGGAAGGGTTCGTGGGAAGATGTGCTGGGCAGGACGGGTTAATGGCCGTGGGTCCAGAAATCACTGGGACCCAGTGGCCAGCGAGGCACCGTTTTTTCAGATTTTGAAAATCGAAGTTTTTCCTTTACCAAATAGAAGAGAAACGTCTGGTGCACCTACATGCCAGTGAAAACTAAGCAGACACAATCGGGTCCACCTGACAATTGCTCTGCGTATGGCATTTCATTGTTTGTTTGTTGGCCAGTTACTAGGATTCCTCAAAATTCAAAAGAGAGATTTGGACCAAATTTGGTGGATAAATAGCCCATGTTCCGGAGAACAATTGATTAACTTTGGGGGCTGATCTCGACCGTATTGCAGATTCTGGATCCGGAATACACTTTTTGCAAAACTCTAATCAATGATGAGAAAACCTAACCCATGATAAAGATTTGGAAATGACTTTGCCCTTGTAGGAGAGATGCGCTCCACTGGGTGCTCCTCTAGTTTATAAGTGAAATACGTTCGTGAATAAAACGCCGACAGCGCAGGATGATATGAGTGATAAACAACACCGCGACACAGATGTTTACAGTACTGTGGAAATCGTCTTTCAATATATAGTTCAGTACGAGTTAAAAGCGTGCAGCTCATTCGCAAACGTATATCCAAGATGTTGCCGGCTTATGCTGAACGTCTTTACTGAAAACCAGCAGTTGTTGATTTCTCAGCTACATAAAAACAGTCAACCAGTGTGATGGATGAGTTGAAGGCTAATTTATTCATTACTCTTCATAAGCTGAAAAATTGATAATTGCACTGTTATGCTGCGTATTCGTAGTCAAACTACTTGGGCTAGGATGCAGGCATGTGCTTGGGTTCTTTTGTTCAGGACCGGGCTAGAGCAGGCAGACAAGGGATAGGGCTCAAACACAGACTAACCAGTATTACACATATATTACCTTATAATTAGACACAGTGCTCTCAACAATACATGTACATTGACCAACTCTATATGTGGAACAATCACGGAACATGTAAGGTACAACACTATGTCTCCCAGGTGGAATATTATACAGGTTATGATGCTATGGGTGGACTGAGATATTACACAGGGGTCGTGACGTTATTACTGGGCACAGATATTACACAGGGATGGGGAATCAGCACTTGTACAGTTTATTTATGTGGGTCACAGTCACAATATATGGGGGGGTTTATATGGTTGCACAGGGGAGGGCGTCACTTATGTTCTGTATGTGCACTGAGTTTATATTGGGTCACGAGATTCTGGGTTTCGCTGGGAGGAGAGTATTGATATTACAGGGGTCACGACGCACTGGTAAGGAAAATACATTGTCGGTGTCTGTATCACTGTGGGAGGGCACAGTTGTTGATTATAAGTACCAAGGTCATGTCACAGGTAGATCCAGGTGGCAGCCCGGTGTAGGGGGTGGGCCATCAGGGGTGCGCTCACGGTAAGGGTGCGGGCCTCGTGAAGCGTAGTCCAGAGTCCGGTGTAGGCTGAAGGGTGGCATGTAGGGCGGCCCTCTACTGCCAGGGGCTGTCGGGGTGTGAGGGCCCTTGGGACTGGGGCCAAAGAGGGCTAAGAGGCGCGCTGCCTGGCGCCTGCCCTTGGCCGTAGGAGGAGTCCGGGAGGAGGGTCCAGGTTGGTCTGAGCCTGGGGTCACCCAGGGGGCGGCCCTCGAAATCCTGGGCTACGGTCTCGTCGGGAGGGGAAGGACATCAGGGGTCGTTTACGGCCGCTCGCCCTGGAGGAGTCTGTCAGCTGCCGGGGACGTCAGGGGCTGGGCTGCTGGGACAGGATACCCAGGCTTTCCACGGGTCCACTCCAGACACTCTCCATCAGTAGGTCTGCTGGGGAGCAGTCTCCATCCGTCCCGGAGGAGGGGGAGCCGGAGGGGCGTCTCACTCGGCCTCTGGTGGGGTGGGCTGAGCCAGAGATAATGCCCTCGCAGGGAGCCTCCAGGTGAGTGGAGGAGGGAGGACCGGTGGTCTCTCCCTCGACTTGGCGGGTCCGAGGGATGCCACCGGAACTCCACACCGGGGCAGAGGAAGGAGGTCCGGTGGATTCTCCTCCCACCTGGCGGGTCCGGAGGACTCTACCCAGCCTCCCTCCCAAGCGAGTGGGTGAAGGAAGGCCGGTGGACTCTCCCTCTCTCTGACAGGTCCGGAGGACGCTGTCCGGGAACCACTCGTCCCGGGGACAGCAGGAGGATGAAGTCCGACGGACTTCTGGGCTCTCGCAGTAGGTCCGATGGACTCTACCGCTCTCCTGCTGCCGGGGGAAAGTTGCAGCTGGGGGACGACTGGTGGTCTCTCCCCCTGCAGGTCCTGTGGACTCGAAGTGGGCTCCACTACCCTCCTCAGTAGGACAGGCGAGGGTCGTCTGGCGGATGTGCCGAAACGCCTGCTCCCTATGGCGGATAGTGTAAGAAGGAGGTCTAGTGGACTCTCCTACAGTAGAGCTGGTTGCCTCTACTGCGCCGCTGCTCCCCTGGGGTATAGCAGGTCTATGAGGGCTGGTTGCCTCTCTCCCTCTTTTCACTTCAGGTCCTGTGAACTCTGTAGCCGAGGACCTAGCTGGGACTGCGTGAGGGTCAGTCCCACCCCGACTCTGGTGAGTGTTCCACTGGTTGGAGGGTAATGCACCGAGTCGATGCATTTCCCGGGGGTCTGGTTAGGAGTAAGAGGGGCATCGGGCCACAGGTGATGTAGGGCAGTGTAGCTCGGAGCACCTGTGCACCCCTCTGTGGTCCCCTCCTAGGGTTGGTGTCACCTCCTCATGTCCTCCCTTTGGGGTGGTGGTGTCGGGGTCGCTCCACCGGTTGGGCATTTCCTGCGCATTTCTCTGTTGGTAACAGTTCAACACTGTGCCAAACACTGGATCATATGAGTCACTCTAAAGAGCCACTCCACCTTTCGAGCTGTTTCGTGTGCAGCTGTAGGAAACATTGCAAATCATCATCATGATCCAGACCTCTTTTCCCACCCTATATAAAATGAAGTAGAAAATAATTACAGTATTTATAAGAGTAAAATATTTTCTGGCTTTTTTTTTTTTGCTAGAATTTTTACATTAAACAATGAGGTAAATTAAACAATGATTATACTTTCATTCTCCCTCTTACACTCCACACCCAGGTAAAATATGACCAGTGGGTCGCAGTCTTGGCTTAAGTTGCATTATTTGGAAATCATATATCTATCTATCTATCTATAGCTATCTGTTAATCTATCTTTATCTATCTACCTATCTGTCTATCTATCTATCTATATCTATCTTATCTATCTATCTATCTATATATGTGTGTGTGTGTGTGTGTTACCGGCAGACTGTGACATCTGCCATTTCGTCAAATGACCAGTCAGTTCGAGCAACGAGGTTAAAATGTGGTTGGGTTAATTTAAGAAAGGTTAATATAGGCTATAGACAGGTAGGCTGGGATAATCTAGGTTAAGATTGGGTTAACTTGGGTTAGGTTCAGTTAATACTGATAAAATTTTGTTACCTTATCCTAACCATATAGTGTGGGGGCCAATGTATTTCCGTAGTTTTGAAATGTTAATTTTAGGAGAGTGGTTGGACTGTCTTCTGGGGTGATTGAGCTTCGAGATACATGATGCCTCCATTTTTTTCTGACTAGAATCTCATTGTCAGAAATTTTTGAGTCACTCCATTATCTGACGAGTGTTAGTCCAGATATGGCCAATATTAAATTTACGTAAGTCTCTTAGGGGATTAGGGTAATTAATACTCTAATTCACCAGTCACTACTCTCATTACATCCTAGCTTGTTCCCCCAGATTCGTTCAAATCGATATGGTTACTTAGCTATAATGAGTCGGGACAACAGATGACGAAGGGCATGAGGCCTCGGTCGATTGCCTGGGGCTTCCAAGCGTCCTTAGGTGCGTATTATACAGCGTGCAACTTGAATGGGCTTTGGTAACCGTGGCAAACATGGCGAGTCTCTTCTCCCTCATAGAATTCAAGAGATGCCAACTAATTATTAATTACAATTGGCTAAATACAGTTAACTTACTTCATGAAAAATACAAGGAGAATCTAACTTAATTTAATCTTAGTTTTACTTTAACTAAAGCCAAATATTCCCTTTATCTGTATAAATATGTATTAAACCGTCATCACCTTTCCACGTGACGGCACGTCATCCTTACCACGCAGGCGCAGTTAGGGCATTGGAAATTCCTAAGTATTTACATGTGTTTACAATATAGTTGTCCACAAGAGTTAAACACAGTAGCATTTAATTTATTAATAACACGAATTATTAACAGAACGTAATCTCTGGGTTATAAAACCACTTGAATTACTCATTAACACTCTTCGGGTTTTCCTCTGCTTTTAACAGGAACGACTGTTTTAAAAAGCAAAGAGCGCAACCGCTCTGGGGGAAAATATTTCCCACACTCATACCTCTTTCTCAAATTTGACATTTTGTACCAAATTAGCTCCATAAAATTTGCTTGTATTGCCAAGATGACTAGTTTTGTTAAATATACTTAACAGAAAGTCCTCTTTGCATGTGTGATTGTTTATTAATATTTTACTGATATCTTTAAACATTTTTTGTATGATTTCTTTTGAAAAACTGTTAAAAATGGAACAAAATAATTTTGATTTTGCTGTTAAAAATAAAAAAACTCGAGTCATTTTATTTCTGGCCTTGAAACTTGCAGTTTTACACTGCTGTGTTAACAGGCCCAGTAGGTCCAATATCATGTATTCAGACCTACCAAAATAATAAATATGATAAAATGACGACCTAACAACAACATACAAAAAAATAATCACTAATGAAACTAGGTTGATGGCACCGAAATAGTCCCAGCATCTTCCGCGAAAGAGTTTCAGTAACCGTATTCAAGTGTAAGAATCCCCATCATCCTCATCATCATCGATCCCCACCAGATGCCCCTGGCTAACATTTCCAGTCACCTCTTCATCTGTTCCACACAGGCACATCTCGGAGCAGTTGAGATTCTGAGAGCTGCAAGAATAGTGTGACATGCAATTGATCTTCTTGCAACCACATTTGCCTAGATGTGTAATGGTGGCAGGGGCTGGGGGATCGTGTTGTAACTGGTACCAGTCGACCGTCCTCTGCCTCCCATCCATACTCTGTTAGTGGTGGTAACTGTGGGTTATGTATGTGATCTTTATCGCATATCATAGCCTGGAAATGTGCACGAGCCAAGGCTTCATGTAAGACTCTCCGTGTTGGTGGCTGTTTCTTGGTGAATAACCTACACCTGAGATCACTGATGTCTACCAGAGTGGTCCCAGGCTCATACAGTTGGCAAAGAAAAGCTTCAGTTTTTTTTTTTTTCTGTGTCAGGACTCAGCTTTTTTGTAGTCCCAGAACAGCAAATGCAGACACTACAGTACCTCCACATGACAACTGTTTAGTGCTTGCCAACTTGTCTGCAAAGCAGCCTGTCTGGTCAGCTCCAGAGAAGGCATGGAACCCTGGTAAGGCTGCAGCCATCCCCTTACCAAGTGCATGTACTGCTGGTGCCAGTGAGATCATTCGTTTCTTGTTCCCCACGCCAGTGATGAAGTAGGTGTCCTTGTATAGCTGATGGTACCATCGAATTGCAAGAACAAAAACATCAGTTTCAGGGGACTCAATGTGGAGTTGTGTTGCCCCTCTTCGAACAGCATCCAGGCTATGCAGGATTATCCGCATGTCAGCCTCTTCTTGTGAACTAAGGAGATGTTGTACATCCATGCAGTTTGAGTAGACATTCTGCCTTGAGGTGACAATGAAAATTTTGGATTTTCCCTGAAAGTGTTGGAGGACTTTTTTGGCGAGGTAGACAGTCAGCTCATCTTTGGTGGTGGTACTTGATAAAAACTGTTTAGCTGACACCTTCCCTACTGATGTGTTGTCTTCCACATGATAAGTAGTGGGGAGCTTTCCACCCTGGCATCTTTCCCAAGTGGCCTCCTTCATTGAAAATGAGAGATCAACCGTTATGATCACTACATGGATCTCATTGTCCTCCATGGTCTTGCGGTCCAGCGTGGTTGTAAAATGGTCTGCCCAAAGGCCACATGTCTTAATCCATTGTGGCTTTCCACCAGATGTGCAGATGTGTTATTCTTATAACTAAGCCAATAAATATCATTTACAAAGTATGCAGATATATTCCTCAGCACTGACCCGTGGAGCAGTTCTATGTATCTATCTATCTATAGCCTGACGCCCTAATCCCGCAAAGGGTGGCCGCAGACAAAACGCCTCCAAGTCACTCTGTCACCCACCATTTGCCTACCCTCCCCCCAGCTCACTCCCCCTTCCCTCATATACCTCTCAACTCCATCCCTCCACTTCAGCGTCGGCCTTCCCCTCCCTCTCCCTCCCTCCACCCCACCTGCATACACCCTCTTAGTCTCCATTCTCTCCACATGTCCAAACCATCTCAGTGTATTTCTCCTAATCTTCTCAACCACATCCACATCCACCCCACAACGTTCCATCACTTCTTCATTCGTCAACCTGTCCCTCCATGTCACTCCACATGCTCCTCACAAGTAACTCATTTCCACTGCTCTCACTCTTGACTTGTTACCCTCTAGCAAGGTCCATGCCTCGCTTCCATACGTCAGGGTAGGGATCACAATACTATCATGTATTGACTTCTTTACTTCCATACTCACCTCCCTATTTCTCATCACCACTTTCAGTGAACCAACAACCTTCATTTCCTGCTGTATCCTTTCAAGTATTTCATCCCCAAAACTTCCATCCTTACTCATCACACTACCCAAGTACTTGAATGCACTCACATTCTCCATATCCCCACCATCCAACCTCACTGTGCATTCTGTGACTTCATTCCTCTCAGACACCATAACTTTACTCTTGTTTTCATTGACTTTCAGATTCCTTTTCTTACACACTGTCCCAAATTCATTCGCCAAACCTTGAAACTCCCATTCATCTTCACTCATCAATACTGTATCATCAGCAAACAACAACACCGGAATCTTCCACATCTCACCCTTATTCAATAGAGCCACTCCCACATCCACTGCCCTACCTTGCATCTCCTTTACAACCCCATCCATGTATATATTAAACAGCCATGGAGACATCACACAACCCTGTTTCAGTCCCACATTCAGATCAAAGAACTCACTCAGCTCACCATCCACTCGCACAGTAGCCCTAGCTCCTTCGTACATACTCTTCACAGCACTCGACAATTTCCCCTCCATTCCAAATATTCTTAATACCTTGCACATACCTTGCCTATCTATTCTGTCATAAGTTTTCTCCAAGTCCATGAAGGCAGCAATTACTGAAAATAATTAGAATGAATGAACTAATGAAGATGCTTGTTCTCAGTGTAAAGATATAGCATTTTACAGTTGCAAGATAGCTATATGTACTAAGAAGGCTTGCTGGCGTGATTTTCTGAATGAGAAGAAGTTATCAGCTTTTAATACTTCACAATATCATATTTTGTAGCTGAATACCTGTTGCATGCTAGTTTATTGTATGCCTGTGTCATCAAACCCCAAGGCGCTACTAGCGAAAATGCCAATTGAGGCCAAACTCATTTCTGCTTTTGACCCACGATTAGTGGGGGAGGCGGTGGCTCAATCGGTAGAGAGGTGGCCTGCAGTCTTAACGGACCCAGGTTCAAATCCCTGCTGGGGCAGGGCACATTTTAAGGATTTGAGTTTCATTAAATCAAGCTTTACTGATCTACTAGAAGACCCGCCGACATGTCGTAAAAATACCCCCGCTAATACCAATACACCAGTCCTGTATGTGAAGGCCCTATCATGTATTCAATATGGACGGTGGGTGTTAGCGCCGAAGTGGTGACATGTAGAGGTGTATGGTATGTAGGAGGACTGCTGGGCTTTGATAGCAGGCTGTAAAGCCTATGCCCAGGGTCGGACACATAAAAAAAAAAAAAAAATGGAGACTTGTAGAGATATAGCAAATTCCAAAAATTAACAAGCAAAATCCATGGACATCAAACATTGGTGCACTGGCCCCCACACTAATAATATCTGGGTATAATTAACCTACATAACATAACTAAGCCTTAATCTGAATCAACCAAAGCTAACCTAGCCTAATCTATCTTCAACCTAGATATCCTAGCCTACTATAACCTCAGCTTAAATTAACCTACCTTAAATTAACCCAGCTCATTTTAACCTCGTTTCACGAACTGACAAATTATTTCACGAAAAGACATATTTCACAGTCTGCCTGAAACATCATCATCACCATCAGCCATTAAAAGTCCACTGCTGAACAAATTCCTCCTCCAACTGTCTCCACAAATTCCTTGACTGAGCCAGTCTCTGCCACGTTTTGCCTGCAAACTTCTCTATCTCATCTCACCTCCTGTCTGGCCTTTTTTTGCTACACTTACAATCTCTTGGAGCCCAGTCAGTCAACCTCTTGCTCCATCGGTTATCCCTTATTCTTGCTACATGTCCTGCCTACCCTCATTTCTGTTCTTTTATAATTTCTATAATGTCTTTGACTATAGTCTGCTCTTTCACCCAAGATGATATTTTTCCTGTACCTTAAGGACAATCCCAAAATTGACCTTTCCAATGCTCTTTGAGAACGGATTATTTGATTTTCCATCGATTTTGTCAGTCCCCAAGTCTCATAACCGTACGTCATAGCTGGAATTATACATTCGTTATATGCTTTTCGTTTCATACATATTGGTAAGCTATTTTTCATATGTCTCTATGTTTACCGAAAGCTTTCCATCCAATTGTAATGCGTCTTTTTGATTTCGTTATCATGGTCGTTCGGTGATTTTAGTATTTGCCGCAAGTAACTGTGCTTCTCGACTTCTGTAAGAATTTCTTCGCTTATACTGATGACGCTGTCTGGTGTATTTATTCTTTAGTTTTATTGCAGTTCATCTTTAGCCCTTCTTTGAGACTTCCTTTGTTCAGATCATTCAACATTCCTTGCATTGTCTCTGCTGTTTCTGAGATTAGGACAATGTCATTTGCAAATCTTAAATGGTTTAGCTTTTCCCTATGTGTACTCCTTTGTTTTCACATTCTAACTTTTTGAATATTCTTTCTAGGCATGCTGTAAATAATTTTAGTGAAACTGTATCTCCATAATGAACGTCCTTCTCAATCTTAATTTTTTCCCGACCCTGTAACAGATACT
>JAGKTI010032087.1:0-11979 GCA_018397915.1 Birgus latro
CACACACACACACACACACACAAAACAAAGACGACTGCAATGGAGAAGCAAGAGTAATCGTACAACTGAAGGGAATTGTCTACTTTGTTCTTGCCATCTCCCGACGCTTTTAACACCTTAGATTTTTTTTTTTATTGTAAGGCTCAGATGTAATTCAGAATAAAGTAGTTTTCTGATGTGAAGGGCTTAAATATATAATCCTCATTAACCCTTTCACAGCGAGCGGGCTCTCTTAAGCTGATTAAAATCATTTCTTAGAAGGAAGAATAAAATAGAAAAAACATTTACTGTAGTTGTTAGGCATTAACCCCTTGAGTATATTCACTGTTTTTCTGCGCCTCATCCCCAGACTGCTATTTTCCGCTTAAGGGCTGATGAAGAATAAATCTAGTGCTTTCATTTCCAAAATGTTTCCTGCGATAAGTACAATCGTATACCGGCAAAAGCAGAAAGTCAAGACGTCATCCTGCGAAGGTGTCAAACAGTAAAAAATATTACACACCAACAGAGCTTTGGCAGAAATGATAAATAAATGCAGTAATGCAGCCATTCTTTTTTAGTCTTCGTATTTTATTCAGACAACTGTCAGGCGATTTTATTCAGTTATCAAAACCACACCGATCTATGAATTTTAAGCCTTACAGTCACCATAACTTGTTTCGTTTGATTCTTAATACTTTCAAGACACTTAATTCAGCTTTGAAAAGACTCTTCGACCAGAGACTTCCTTTACTCCATCACTACGATGGGGTCTCTCCTATGTAGAATGTTGTCAACTGGAAGTAGCAAGAATAAACTGAAATACATTTATCGCCCACTTCAGTTCCCCCCCCAGGAAAACTCCGATATTTTGTATTTACCTCAGAAATACCTACACCGCTAAAAGGGGAAAGGATTTTCGTTCTGGTATTGACATTCAGCGCTTACAAAAGGAGCATTGGCTGGAGTGGGCGTACGTGGAGAGAAACACGTGAAGGCAGTGCTTTAGACAGCTCGATTCCTGATCTCACCCCCATTTAGAATTTTAACCTGAGGTAGGCATGCAGAAAACACTGAAAATTTACCGGTTCATTAAGTACCATTTAAACCCCTCAACTGGGGACGTGTAATAAAGTTTTGTATCATTAGTTACAGATGTTTTTTGTCAAATTGAATGAGACGTAATGAAGGGGTTAAAAGAAAACGTATGTAACAGCTCTGGTTCGAAACATTATCTTCTAAGCTGAATATTACTGACAAGAGATAACATGGATAAAATTACATAACAGTGAATGACTAACTGTAGCATTAGGCTTGACTGTGATAACCTGGCGGACATTACAACAAGAGGTTGTGTACAACGAGGAAAGATTAATAAATATATGCAATACCATTTCTTCTGAGGACTTTTTAATAATGATAATAATAATAATAAGAAGAAGAAGAAGAAGAGGGCGGAGGAGGAGGAGTACGTGGAAGAGAAGAAGAAATCGATTTTGCATTTCCCCAACACAAGCGTCCATCTGTGCAAGACCACAATAAAGCTGGGTCACAACTCGATCACGGAAGATAATCATCATCATCATCATCATCAGCAGCAGCAGCAGCACTGAAATCCCATTCCCATCATCATCCAAGGACTGGATTAGATCCAGAAACATTCTTCATGAAGACTGAGATACTGTGGCCGTAATGACGATGACAGTGCTTGAAGTGTTATAGATGATTTGATAATTCCTTGTAAACTGGACTGTATATAGACATATTATTTTTTTCAACCTTACTTATTTTTATATAAATGTTAATATATGTAATGTATTGCCTTGTACAGCCATGTATAGTTGTAGGAGACATACGTGATAGAATGCATGCCTACATTGCACAGCCATGCGGCTCCATGATCATAGAACTGCTGATTTTGTGTCTTTGAAGCTGGGGGAGTGTGGGAGTGTACCAGCTCCTCGGCAGTTAGATTCTAGAGCTCACCGCGGGTGATATCTGTACATTGTCTGTCACTGAAGAAAGCTGTGAAAACTGAAAGGACTTTATACCCCACGCGTCTCGACAAGCTATTCACATTCAAGATTCATTAATGGTGGCAATAGTGGGATTCGAACCCACGCCTTCAAAGAGACTGCTGATGATTCTTCCTTGCCAAAGTTACCAGTTCCTGTGTCTGATTTCTTCCTCTTGGATGGCTTACTGTGCAAAAGGACGATCATCACAGGTAGCAATGTGCCTCACCGTGAAGTTAGATAACTAGTCATTCCAACAGACATATTTCCTGCTGCCCTCCATTCATCCATGACACCCCTCAAGCATCGCACTTGGGTAAGGACAGATGCTTATGACAGGCGGGTCTTTTCTATTTCTGGTCCACTATGCGAAAGGATATAGAAGCTCAGTGTGAAGGATGCTTATCTTGTGCTCGTAATAAAGGTTATGCTGGTCGACCTGCACCCATATTGCAATATCCTGTACCATCGAGGCCCTGGCAAATTGTCTTCCTTGACGTTCTGAAACTACCACGTACTGAATCTGGCTTCGTCTATCTCTCAGTAGTGGGAGATCATTTCTCCCGATTAGTAGTACTGATTCCACTGCGCGATAAATCAGCTAGTGCTGTTGCCCGAGCATTTGTAATTCAAATATTTGTTTTCACAATTCCATAAGTCTTTCTAACAGCCTCTACTGGCCTCGTGGAACACAAGAATCGTAAAATCTTGGAGTGTCTACGCCACATGTTAGGAGATCAGTGTTCCACCTGGGATGAGTGGATTCTGCAGGTAGCTGCGTCGATTAATGGATCACTGAATAAATCAGTTGGTGAAACCCCATTTTTGGTCGTCTGTGGCTTTGACAATTAAGGCCTACTCCGGTCTACAGTCATGATGACTTTGTCAAAGTTCATCTTTCAGATTTTCAGAAAATTCATACGTCCGTTCAAGACAATTTGGCCATCTTAAAAGCAGAAATGGTACGTAAATAACACGCAGCTGCCTACGATGTTACCAAGTACGTTACAGTTTTTGCCCTGGACCACGAGAGTGCATCAGAACTTGAAGGTAAATTCCTAGGGCCTTTTAAGTGCTGTCTCTAGTAAGGGCATCAAATTCGAAATTAAGAATCCGACTACCGGCGATATCAAATGGGTGCATGCAGATGACCTGAAGCGTGCCCCGGAGGGCATGGTGTTGGAGGACTCACTTGGAGACGATCCATCTTCTTCCATTCCTTCTTCTGATATTCCCTCAGGCTCTATTTCTCTTTCTGAGGCACTGCAACTTTCCTCTCCTGTTAATGACTATCGCTCAAAATTACGCTCTCTGTACAAATCTCCAGTTTCTTGAATATCACCTCAACAGCATCACTGGGGGGCACATGTCCACAACCATGTCCTCTTCACGATCATCTTGACCTGGCCGTTAATTTATATTCATTTTATATGTAAGATGTGCTGAGTGAAGACAACCTTGCTCAGTAGTAGCTGTCCGTGACTCATCTCCAGACGACGCGAAGCCCTATTCCATATATTATTACATCCCTGTGACTGGATAGTATTATTACATATATCATTACACCTCTGTTACTAAGTAGTATTGCTACATATATGATTGATTTAGGTAAGAAATTGTACATATTTTGAATATCCTAATGAAATTATAAGATCATTGTTATCATAGAAATTATACCAGTTTCTAACAAGTTTCCAATAATTTATGTTACAAGTAAAGAAATTATCAATTGCCATGCTACCAAAGACCTTATCCCCACGTCAAATTTTACGCAATTTTACAATGGGGTCGCTGTAACTTTAATCTTAATTCTATTTCTTTCTCTTTCTCTCAAGATTGTACTGTCCTATACTAGAAGCTACGATACTTTCTTTTTGTTTTTTCAACGACTGTTCCGCAGTCATCTTTGATCTCTCCCAACTTATTCTCTTTTTCTCTCTCTTAAAAAGAAACTCTTTATACCTTATATTTGTACCCTCAATTCCTTCTTCTGTCTCACGACTCTGACGAGACAGACATGGAAGCTGAGGAACCAAAAGAATTAATGAAGAGTCGGATGAATCAACTTAGTATAAAAAAAGAGACGTTCATGGCAAGAAATGCCTGTGTTTTAAATCTTTCAAGACTGTTACCTTTAATATTATTGATCTTACAGTTAGGTGAGTTTATTCAATTACAGGATTATTTTTTCGAACTGGAGGAGTTAGATAATACAAAATTAATTTACTCCTCAATGGATGGGACAATTCCAACTTTAATTAACCCCTTCAGTACCAAGGATTTTCCTAAGGACAATGCAATCGATTATTATTATTATCATTGTCTTTATTATTATCATTATTAATTTAGTTATCATCATCATCATCAGTAGGTGCGAGCCCCTTTGAAGTGACTAAGTATCGTTTTATTCCAGAGTATTCAAGTGGGGGAGGAGGGAAATAAGTAGTCACGAAGGAATTCCTGACTGAACAGAAATACATCAACCGAAGTTTAAAACGCCTGAACACTATCCGTAATCACAACATCATAAGGGACGATTATTCCTACGTATTAGAGACTGACTGAATAAACCAGCTTGAATACTGTGATGAATTTTATATAGAACGAGGAAATCCTGAGTATTTACCTGGTATGTTTAATGATTACCCGGTCACATGAACTTCCTGAAAAGGTGGTAGAAGTTTAGCATGGAGAGGTTGGTCAGCATAATGAAATATCTTATAGAGACCCAACAGGATGACGATGTTCAAGATATAGAATGATGTCAGGCAACAGAACCTTATCTGGCTAAACACACGATCCAAAAACCTTTTAGTGAGATTCAGCAGCGTCAGTCGAACGGGGGAGCAGTACTCAGAGAAGGAAAAGATTAATGACTAAAAACAAACTTTAATAACAGCATCTCTCGAACAATTTTTCCGAAGGAGGCCAGCCATCTGAGATACTGATGATGCAAAAGAGCGTAAATGTATCACAAAAGTGAGTTTTTTTTCATTTATTTTTTATCACAGGTGACAAGTGATGTGTATTCCCTAATTCAATAACTATAATTTCAGGATGCCAAGGATGGAGCGTCCTAGATCCACTGACCAAAAGACTGTGAGTTTTTACAAGCTTATCTTCATACCCCATGGATCAAAACAGTTGTTATTATTATTATTTAATACATCATCGCTCTGAGTATTGGTGACCTGAAGTCTTCCTGTGCGAGAAGAAAAATGAGCATATAAAGACGTGTAATTAGCATACGCAATCATTTTGACGACACTACACACCATATATCACGAGTAAACCAAAGTACACTCCCCTGTGGTATACACACTTAACGGTAAATGTACTAAAGCGACGAAAATTACTATCCACCACCACTCGTCATTGTTTGCTAGCTATTACTGCAAAAATAATATTCAAAATAGAACCATTAATCCCACTGGAACCCCTTTTAAGTAACGATATCTTCTGACCTTACTTTACCAGTAAAGTGCGCTTTGTGAGCACGCAACGAGTGGGCGAGCGTTTGTACACAGGCCTGTCATCATAATTTCATCTTGGTGCAAACTTTCAATATTTCTGGTGAGGTAGTTGAACAATAACAGAAGCATACTTGAGCGAAAATATTTATTTTTTCACGTTTTCTCTCACTTTTTCTCTCTCTCACGTTCTTTCCCTGGATTATGCATATAGCGAGGCTCCGTAACATTTATCACACGCGCAAATATTCAATTCTCTGCTCCCGACATGCCGTTTCAACCAGCAGCGTCGGTAAACGTTTGGCTATTGATCGAAAGGTAAAACCCAGAAATGGGGCGGTTATCCTTGCTGTTTTTACCCCCTAAACATAGAAAAAACGTTCATGTAAAGTTATGAGCGTAATATCCGATATTTAATTGTTAGAACTCATACAACAAAACAGTGTTACAACAGGCAATCTTTTTAAATTCAATTTCATAGTGGAGCATGTCAACTGAAGTACACCAGCTGGAATTCCAAGGGGTTCCTTTGTCTAATGAGTAAATACAGAAAGGTAGCTAAAAACAAAATTTACCGAATGTGTCTACTACCTCCTGAAAGAATCTCTTCTCTATCTTACATAGTAGAAAAATTATTAGCTTATTAAATCATCGTGGTCGGGCCGTGTCGTGTCGGGCCGTGTCGTGTCGGGCCGTGTCGAGTCGGGCAGGTCATTTCTCAGCTGAACGTAAACATTGCTCGCTCGTAATAAATCAAATACAGAGCTAGGATCAAGAGAAAGTAATTTCGACTCATGTCCCACATCCAGTGAGGCTTGTAGATCATTAGTGATAACTGGAAGAACTTCATAAATAACTAAGCCCTTCCCTACATCCAGTCTGACTTAGTGGCAGCAAGTTAAACTTAGTAATAATATCTGAGAGACGCCTGACCCAAAGGCGCTCATAAACTGTAGATAAAACCAGAGTTATGGAGACAGGTCTATACTCTCCAGGGTTAACAGTGGTAGTCTAATCCTTGGGAAGAGGAGTTACATAATTAGCAGTACACCAGTATACTGATAGTGTGCAGCGATGCAATAAGTTCTGAGAACAACAGCGAGTTTGAATGCTAACAACAGTGAGGTGTAACCCCAGATCGCTCTCCTTACTCTTAAAAACGGAAACCAGGAGTTGTGCATTCTCACATGGGGCAAATGTAACCGAACCACCTGGCTTACATAATAGTGGTAAAGAATTATTAAATAAGACAAAACAAACTCTTTCTCATAGTAGCCCACCACTTGTTAGGCTGGGTAGTACCAGTCAGTGTCTTTAAAAATATATATTAATGTACTCAGTGTCAGCAGAAAAATAATATACTACCAGGGAGTCAGAAATATTTCCCCTAGTAAAACCACGTGTAGAAATAAGTCCATAAACAAAATGTAGTCTGCATCTCCCGCAATAACCTGCAGTCTTCATTAAACTAGGCTTTGTCTTTTAGCCTAGTCTCTATAATCAGACTTGGGATTCTCCTGCTATAGATACTGCTTTTATTTAACTGTCACGGGCCTCATTATGGCAGGGGCATCGTAAAAGGTGCGCTAATCACGTTTCCAAAGTCATAATTAATACCAGCCCAGTTGGTCTGTAATTAAATAAATACTTTCCGGGAGAGAGAAATTTTTAGGGGAATTTAGTGAATCTGTACTAAAATGCATCAAGCAGAGTGATCAGAGATGCCTAAAAGGGAGACCACATCAACATCAACTCCAGATTCATCGGGCAGAACAGAGTCCAATAGATTACAAGAAACATCAGTAGAATCAGATACAGTTTGTTCATATCCAGATGAATTAACAAAATCCAGGGTAGCCTGGATGAAAATTCGATCACAAACGGTACAAAAACAAAAGCAGGTAAGTTCAGATGACTGGCTGTAGGCCATGGCAGCCAGGAGACAGTCATTAACACTGTGGTCATTGTTAGGATGAAGGTATTATAGAAAATACATAAAAAAACTGTTAAATTTACGACAAACTCTAATAAAATTACCTCATGACATTTACACTCATGAGACTCTAGACGACAAGTATTAACCTGGGCGAACCTTTGGGTACTGGGAATAAAATTACGTCTGAGTTAAATCTATTTCTAGAATTTTAGCATGAGGACTTCCGAATTATGCCTCTTTCAAGACAAAAGAGTCTGACCAAAAAATATCATCAGAGTCATTAGAAACAGCCACAAGATCAAGAAGAGGCTTTTTCAGGCCCTTAATGAGCGAGTATGGAACTACAAAAATTATTATAGGGGTCGGGATTAGGATATATATGACGGCCACCAGCCAGCGGAAGCTATATAATGATTAGAAAAAGAAAACAGAGAGGGAAAACATGCATTAGCAAACGCTTTGCCTTTCACTCTTCTGGGTGCTGAGATCTGTGATTTCAGAACCTGTCTCTGAGCATCATTCTACCTCCTTGGCCTCCCCTTTTCCTGTCACTCCCTTAACTTTTGATGTTTTGATCATCAGATGGGAAAATGGATCCCAACCTGAGGAGAGAAGAGTGTAAAGGTCTGAAATACCTTGAGGATTTACCTACTTTAGTTCACGAACTCACGACATCTCAATAAATTTTCCGCTAATAATACCTAATAGTAGGCGGTGCAGTATACCGTAGACCTTAAGTAATGTCGTGTGAGAATGTGTGCACCATATTTTTTTGTGCGTAGGTCTGTTGAAGTTCAATAGACGAATTACCTAATCTTTGCCTTTGCATTAGTAAGCACACACACACACACACACACACACACACACACACACACACACACACACACACACACACACACACATACACAATGTTATTTAATACATAAAAACAGTGTGTGTGTGTGTGTGTGTCTGTGTGTGTGTGTGTGTGTGCTTACTAGTGTAAAAACCTAGCTGTACACGTGACCAGACTCTGATCTTTCTACATGCTTCTGACTGCCGATATACTTTTGCTCTTTCTCCCACATAATGGCTTACTCCACGTCCTTGAGTTTTATCTGGTACACCGCCTGCCAGTAAATACCCTGGACATTCTACAGTAGTTTTCCTCTGCTGGTGAATATTTTCATGTACGGAAATTTTCCACTGGAAAAACCAGTATTCTGAAAGAATGTACCTTACCTTTTCTCTCTACATCTTCACCCACAATAACTCCTTCCCTAGCTTCCCTTGCGACCGTAGTTCAGAACAGCCTGTCATAAATAAACTGCTATATTTTACCGGAAGCCGAACTGGAAGAGGGAGTTCGATAAACTATTTGCATACTTTATTTTAAATGCACTGCTGTATTCATAGAAGTTTATTATGCGAGAAAATGACTTTTCAATTTCCATTGTATCAGTACTAGTGTTATGAGAAAGTGATTTTATTTCTCTCACCCAATAAACGAATATGAATATTTTTTAATGCCTCACTTGTCATGCAGAAATGTGTGGCTAGTCGCAGAAAATGTCCTGTTTTTTCAATTCTCAGGGTTAGAAACATAAAAAGTTCAGTCCACATGGCTATTTTTGTTACCGCCCGCCTTTGGAAGGAGGAGCGAATATGTTTTTGCCCACCTCAGTGTGTGTGTGTGTGTGTGTGTGTGTGTGTGTTTCCATTATATCTCGTGAACGGCTTGAGCTATCAGCATAAAACCTTCAAGGTATCAAGATATGGCCAAAATCTTGGCCGAGTTCGAAAATGGGTACTCTAGGTCAACGTCAAGGTCATCAAAATGGCTGCCAAAGGTCAACCAGTATTTGTCGCCCGCCTTCTGCACCATTATATCTCATGAACGGCTTGAGCTATCAACATGAAACCTTGAGGGTATAAAGATATGGCCAAAATCTTGGACTTGGTGAGGGTATAAAGATATGGCCAAAATCTTGGACTTGGTGAGGGTATAAAGATATGGCCAAAATCTTGGACTTGGCCAGTAACATATTCTGGCGGGCGATTAGCATTCGGTTCCCTAATATTTTTCTTTCATTATTAATACAAATAAGTAGTAATTACTCAGGCAGCAGCTAATCAGCCAGACTGCATATACTGTCTGTTACATGGCATAACTTTCAGCTGCTAAATATTAGTCGGCATGACTGTCTGAAGACCAAGAATCAGAATGACCTGCTGCTGTTCTGTGTAAGTTAATTAGCAACATATTCGTTCAGTCGTCCTTTCCAATCAGACTGGTACAGGTGAGCATAGAGATTCCCGGTACTGATACGGAGAGACTACAAAAGCAGTACAGGGAGCATCCGCACCCATGAGTCAGTTTAAGGTCGAACATTTGACCCTGCCCTACGACCTTCACCTTTGACCGAATGCTTTCGAAGGGCGAAATACTTCTTTGCCTGACCTTCAACCCATCCAGTGTGTATGGTTCGAAACAGATCAAAACTATTCAAATTGAACTAATCTTCTGCCCTTGAACTTTGTCCTATTGGTCTGAATATAGCCAAGATCATCCTTGGCTATCCTTAATCCTTTCCTCCAAGTTTGGCCAAAATCGAATCAGAACTCACCCAGTCAAAGACTCAAACTTTTAACACTGCACTGTGATCCTTTGACCCACTGTTTTCAAATATGTATAAATTTACTGTTTTATGGCCCTCAACAGAGAGAAAGATAAATAAACTGAACCAAACACATAACTCACTTAGGCTTCAGGTGAGGAGTTTATTAGTCTGACCACTAATAAGAGGTTGTTTCACGTCGTTCAGCGAGATGCACTTCGGCTGAAAGGTTTGCAGACTCTGCTTGAAGTCGGCCAAAGAAGTGACGGCGGAGTATCCAGAAGGTTTCGGTCGGTGAATAATAATACTCTTATATCTTGGCAAGAAGACACCAATTACGTAAAATTGTAATAGAAAACAATAAGTAAATGGCACAGTTCTTATAATTTTCAAATTTGTAGGAAACAGTTTGTTAGTTACGATAATAAATTTCCTAAACGGAACTAAATGAAATATCAGAACTATCGCTCAAGGACAATCAGGAATAAGTTGCGGAGTGTAATTCTGTTGTGGTAGTAAGCAATTATTTTTGGTAGCATAAACTGAAAAGAAAAGGCCTTCAGTAAAAAATGAGAAATCTGTCTTTTTTATTAATAGGATATTTACCTTTAGAGTACTAGCGAATAGTTAAAAATCATTTATTTCCGTTTTTGTTGTCTTCATGGACGACGACAGAAAGCAGGAATGCGGCATAAGGTTATTTTAAATGGCTCGATCAACAAGCACGAATGAAGACAACTTTTACTCACAGACATGCAGCTATTACACCGCATTTGCCATTTTTCCACTAAGAAAAATCTGTGGAAGACTTAGTAATAAGCCTGAGAACTATCAGTGAATGAAATATCAAAGAACCTCGTAAATTTGCCAACAGTCGGAGCTCCAGCTCCATGGAGAATGCAAACTTGTGTCATAGTATATAGTATCCTTGGTGTCTGAACAACTGGCAAGAATAATAAACTGCAATAACCATAACAATGAATTCATAACTTCCAAAGCAGCATTTTCAGTTAGACAGGACATAGCGGTTTATTTAAAAAGAAAGACAGATATTCCAGATATAAAAGATCGAACAAGTATGTGCTTTGCATTACACGAGTTTGTATACTCATGTTTTCGTCCTGTTTACTGCCTAGTGTAAGAGAAAAAGGTATAATCTGTCATACCTTGTAACTGTGCATCAATAGGGAATAAAATAGATAATTATATTAATACAGTATGCTAGGGGCACTGAGCTCTATAATATGGAGTGGCTATCTCCGCAGCGAGCGTGAAGCCGTGGCCGCCATATTGAAACCCCACTCGTCGCCTCCACAATGGTAATGCAATTGGATCATCCACTGTTCTTAGCTTGCTGTTTCCGTTTCTCTGTTACTGACATAAGCTAAGCAGTGGGCCATGGCACTATATTTTCCGAATTCACCGGCTGATTTCAAAAGACGTGGGCGTCGGTGGTGTAGATAAACAACATCAGCGCCGCCCTGGGCCCCTGGCGGCTGTTACACAAACTACGTGGTGCTACCCATGAGAAAGCCACTCCATACCAGGATTGCCAGATTGGCATCTTTGGTGCCAAATTTCAGAAATTTGGCACTTTTTCAATATGACTGGCGTCCAAAAATTGTGCTTGGCATCTTGGCACTTTTTTGGCATCTTTATATTTACAAGTTTCTATTTTGATAATTTAATTAGCTTAAAAATCCCGCATAATACATGCGCCATCTGTCGGTGAAACTGCGAAACGCCACCCACTGTGTATTTACATTTGCCATTTGCCTTCTTGCTTTCCACGTACGTTTGTTTTGGTGCATCGAGAAGGGGAACCTTTGCTGTACTAAGGCTTTAATTGTAAGTACCAAAATTTTGCCTTTTTATTTTTTCGTTTAAAATGTGTTGAAGAGACTTGGAGCAATCTTTCTGTGTGATGTGAAAAGTTTAAAAAAAGAATATGCCATGTTTTTTCTCAGATTTACCAGATTCTC
>JAGKTI010032088.1:0-10391 GCA_018397915.1 Birgus latro
CCATAGGTTAGGTTAGGTTAGGTTAGGACCGGACATGAAATTAACTGCTTCAACCTTTTTTCTAGCTGTTTTACTTAAGAACCATGCATGGGAAAATTAAATTGCAACCAGGAAATTATGATTAACATTTAGAGTAATTTCTTAACACATGTACAGCATGATGAAAACAGGTTAGGCATGAAAATCTTTATGGTAACCATAGGTTAGGTTAGGTTAGGACGGACATGAAATTCACATCTTCCACCTTTTTTCTAGCTGTTTTACTTAAGAACCAAGCATGGAAAAATTAAACTGCAAGCAGGAAATTATGATTAACATTTAGGGTAATTTCTTAACACATTAACAGCATCATGAAAACAGGTTAGGCATGAAAATCTTTATGGGAACCATAGGTTAGGTTAGGTTAGGACCAGACATGAAATTCACATCTTCCACCTTTTTTCTAGCTGTTTTATTTAAGAACCATGCATGGATAAATTAAATTGCAAGCAGGAAATTATGATTAACATTTTTGGTAATCTTTTAACACATTTACAGCATGATGAAAACTTGTTAGGCATGAAGTTAGGGCACTTACGAACAAGAAGCTGCCCTCTGATGTAATAACCCACTCTATCATCTCAGACTCTGACAGGAAGACCTTGCACCTGACACACCTTTCCAATTGAGAATCACCAGCACTTATCACCAACACTTTACACAACATTTTTTTTTTTTATAACTGGAATCACATCACTTCACTGCACTGTACATAACAGTAAATTCCATCATCACACACATGATGAAGAAGGTGAAGAGCAGTATCAAGCACTGTAGGAGGTAGGGTATCACCACAAAAGCAATCAATATGGCCGCCGCGATCAGTGCGGGCGGGAAATTCAAGGCGTTGAATCAATTCTTCATCCCTCACTCCCATTAAAATGACCATCTGCAATTGTCGTTCAGCGCAGGAAGCAGGATCTCCGGTGCACAGATCAACCTCATCGGCGAGATCCTTGAGACGAGCATAGTAATCCACGAGTGATTCACCCACTTCTTGTTTGCATGACAGTAACTCCCGACGTCGTAATGCTTCATTTCGGAGGCTTCGGAAATGTCTTTGTAAGGCATCTAACACCTCTGTGAGAGAGAGTGACGTGTCGTGAGGGATGCCCAGTGTGTGCGATAGCAAGCGTTGCACGTCCAATGATATGCAGGTCCTCAGGTGGATCAGCTGGGCTGATTGGTGGAGTCTGTCAAGTCCAACTAAGGCCGCATAATCCTCAAAACGTAGTCTCCACTGTCGGAAAACTTGATACGTTGCATCTTCTTGCAGTAGAGGAGGTGGGTGGACCGTAGGCTTGCTAGTAATCGTAGGCGGTTGCACACATGTAGCTCCTGAAGGTGGGTTGGTAACTCCTGAAGGCTGGAGTGTCGCTGCAAAACCAGGTGGTGGGGGTACTGGGAGAACTGGAACAGGATTTTCAGGCTGCAGGGGTTGCTGTTGCTGAAGGGTAGACCGTAGCTGGCCTGACAGCACAGTAAAAAGATCCAGGAATTGCCTGTTGTTCTCCAGTTGTGCTTGCTGTATACGTTGTCTGAATTCTTGCTCCTCTTGGCGTCGTCGATTTTGCTCTTGTATGTTAGAATGTTGCAAGAACTGGATCAGGTGTAGAATATCATTGTTGTGGTCGCCTGGCCTGTTTGGTGTAAGTGGTGGTGGCAACTGTGATCCATCGTCCTCCTCTGGATCACCTTGCTGATCCGCAGAATAATGATCCATGGTGAGTTAGGTGTCATAGGAAGGCTCAAGATCAGCAGAATACGACTGTGGCATTTAATTTCCTGTAGGTGCCCGCAGGAACGTACGACGACGAGTTGAAAAAAGGTAATTTGTAAGGTAGCGAGAGAGTCAGTGAGTGAGGCGGGCGGTAGGTGAGTGTGTGCGTGCGTGTGTATGCGCGAGGGGGCGGAGCTTAGCGAGTGACGTGGAGGAGTCAGTGGGGTATCAGAAGTCGATGCGAGAGGACGTAACTCTAATGCTCCGTGGAGTCAGACGTTTGCACCCCTGCGTGCGAGAAACTGTGGCGTCGGCAACACTGCAATGGCTGACGCCACTAACCATAACACATGTAAACACTGAACACGCACTTCACTACACTGCACTGTACACTGTCACCGCTCTTCACTGTACACTGTCACCGCTCTTCACTGTACACTGTCACTGTATGCGCTAATATCCTGGGCACTAGAGCGCTAGTATTATGTCCTGGGTACTTGTAAAATGGAGGTAAGCAGGCAGGCGGGAAGTAAGCACTCGGTGGGTCCAGCCGGTATTGGCTTCTGTATCTCGTAACTTGGTAGCTCTAAAGGACTACTCACTGTGCCATGATGGGGGTCTTTACACTGTACAAACACTGGAGAAGGTATTGAAGAAGAGTAGGTCCTTTTCCCTTATTTATTAGAGCTACACAGGAAGCTAACGTGAGCAAGAAGTGGTTGAACCTCTTCTCACCCACTCCCAGCGACCACTGAAAGTATATACAGCGTTTGGCGGGAAATAGGAAAGCAATGTTGCCGCTACATTAGTAAACGTTGCCACGTTGCATAATCCTTCAGTATGGTCACAATGAATGAAGTGATACCTGTAAATGCAGTAGTGTAAGTGTACTGACATGCACATGTGTAATTAATGTGTATAATCTGCAAGATAGTAAATGCATGTAAATGAATGCAGTAATAAGAGACAAATGTACAAAATGCAAGCAAGGTAAATATCACACTTTACGGTCCATAGGCTGTCTGTAACCACTGGTAATTGATATCTATACAACGCGGTCCCCCCAAAAGCGAAAATTTTTCGAGTTTTTTCAATTTTTTTGGCATTTTGGGGGTTGGGCAGCCCACAATATCCGAATAGTGAGTATGTCCGAATATTAGAGGGATTACTGTATACAGTATTCCCTCATTTATCCAGACGCTCAGTATCCGGACATGTTCATTATCTGGATACTGGACCTTAGTTCTATTAAACCATTATCCGAATTTACTTTCCATTATCCGGACGTAAAAGTCTCTGAGAACTTCGGACAGCCAGCCAACATGTTCAAACAATCAGTATCGTGGCCGCTGGGCTCGAGCTGTGAGCAGGAAGTAGTCCGTAACCCAAAACCAGAGCTAAAATGTCCGTCCGCCCCTGTATTAAATGGTCTAAGTTGCACAATCGTCCTACCACTCCCAACAAACCTCCAGCACCCAAGTAATACGACTGTAACCCACAAGTGGTGTCAAAACATCCATATGCATCCCAACCCAACGTCCAATATCGTGCGGCCACCAGGCAAAGTCTTTCACAACCGCCACCACCATCAAACACAGACCACAAGAAACGAGTACATGTTTGATGACAGGGGCTGTCCACCTCTCTACTGAACGTCGAAAGTCCCCCAGTCACGGTGAGTTGTGTTTCCATACGGCCACTCGGCATCTAATAGACTGCAAGCCACAAGTGGCTCGATAGGTAGAGAGGTGGCTTGCAGTCCCGACGGACCCAGGTTCGAATCCTCACTGGGGCAGGGAACAGTTTAAGGATTTGAATCTCATTAAATCAGGCTTTACTGTTCTACCAGAAGACCCGCCGACATGTCGTAAAAATACCCCCACTAATACCAACACACCAGTCCTGTATGAGACAGCCCTAGCATGTAATCAATATGGACGGTGGGTGTTAGCACCGAAGTGGTGACATGTAAAAGTGTTGGTATGTAGGAGGACTGCTGGGCTTTGATAGCAGGCTGTGAAGCCTATGCCCAGAGTCAGACACACAAAAAAAAGAAAAAAAGAAGAAAAAAAGTAAATGTACCATAAAAGCACCTCTCCGCCTGTTGACAGAAGGGGGAGAATCCTGCCCATAGCATCACTTCTTCCCCTCCTCCCGTCCCTCCTCCATACTCTCCTGGCTCCCTCCTCACTCCTTACCCTCCTCCGTGGTGGTAACACTGACTTGTGAATTTCAAAGTTTTTTGTGATTTATTTCACTACTATTGGTCATATCGAAATTACGAAGTGACCACGAGAAAGCTCCTGAAATTCTGCATCTAGACATATGCTTAACTCTTGGAAGGTGCTGGGAAAATTTTGCACCAGGATGGTGGGAAGTCATATGAAGTAAGTTTTACTCCTGAACACTTTATTCTTCCTGCATTTCTGTACTTTTACTTATAAGTTTTGTGTGTTTTGCCTTACAGTATGAACACCAGTGAAGATGAAGGTATATCATTTATACCAATATAACCAACATCTGGTGGCATGTTTAGCTGTGGAATTTTTTTTTTTGAGACCCGAGAGCAATCACTCATCACACACAACAGATTTTCAAACCGGTCAGGTTTTCTATGGATTTTTTTTTTTTTTTATTTTTTTAAATTTTATTTCATTTTTTAATTTTTATGCAAGGAAGAAGGAACCAAAGGCCATGGGCCCACAAACCGTTCCTTCCAAGAATAAACAAAAACAACACAAAAGAGAGCCAAATTCAAGATCCGTTCATTTCGAGCTGCCTGGACACACTGAGTTTGAAAGACTGGAGATTATAGGAAGTAGGGAATACAGACAGAGGAAGACAGTTCCAGAGTTGACCAGTTGCATAAATGAAGGACTGGGAGTAACGGTTAACTCTTGCATTAGAGAGCTGGACAGAAAAGGGATGAAAGGTTGTTGCTAGACAGGTACTATGCGCCCGTCGTAGAGGTGGAAGGATGCAAGCAGACAGTTCAGAGGAACAGTGGCCATTGAAGTAGCGACAGAAAAGAGATAAAGATGCAACAGTGCAGTGAAGAGACAAAGGTTGAAGGGAGCTAGTAAGAGGAGGAGAGTTAATGAGACGAAAAGCCTTTGACTCCACCCTATTGAGAAGGGCTGTATGTGGGGATCCTCCCCACACATGCATGCAATGCTTTCTTGATGTTTAGCATTAATATTGATAATTCTATGTGTGTGTTCTGGTGTCAAAATATAGCAGAATGACCGGAAACCAGAGCCAAAGTTATGAAGGGTACTGTACATAGAGCAGTGTACAGGTAGGGTTTTTTTTTTTTCCCATGGTTTTCTTGGTGTTTAGCATTAATATAAATAATCCTATGTGTGTTTTGATGTCTCAAAATGGCAGAATGACCAGAAAACAGTGCCAAAATTAGGAAGGGTACAGTACATAGTGTATAGATAGGGTGTTTTTTTGGTTTTCAATGTTTTTTTTCATGGTTTTCTTGTGTTTAGCATTACAATGGATATTACTGTGTGTGTTCTAATGTCTAAATATGGCAGAATGACCAGAAAACAGTGCAAAAATTAGGAGGGGTACTGTACATACAGTCGTATATACAGTAGGTCGGGGAGTTTTTTGGTTTTCATTTTTTTTTTTTTATAGTTTTCTTGGTGTTCAGCATTACTTTGGATATTCCTATGTGTGTTTTGATGTCTAAATATGGCAGAGTGACTTGAAAACCGTGCCAAAATTAGGAGGGGTACCATTCATACAGTGGTGTATAGGTAGGGTGTTTTTCTGGTTTTCAGTTTTTTTTTTTTTTTTTGCATGGTTTTCTTCACGTTGAAAATTATTTTGGATAATCCTATGTATGTTTTAGTGTCAAAATATGGCAGAATGACCAGAAAACACTACAAAAATAGGATGGGGTACTGTACACAGTGCTGTTTAGATAGGGTGTTTTTTGGTTTTCAGTGGTTTTTCTGCATGGTTAAGTTCTTGGTGTTTAGCATTACTTTGGATATTCCTTTGTGTGTTTTGATGTCTAAATGTGCCTGAATGAATGGAAAATGCTGCCAAATCAAGCATAGATACTATACAAATAGGTTATGTATAGGTTGGAGGTTGGGTATAGGTAGGGTCTGGATATGGTAGGGGAATAATGTTCATTATCTGTATGCTGTCACTACCCGGATGAACCTTTGGCTCTATTATGTCCGGATAAATGAGGGATTACTGTATATATATATACACTGATACAGTAAGACCTCATTATATAGACTAATTGGGGCCCAAGTCATTCTGAAAAACGCGAAATTCCAATAAAAGTGACATCCGGACTTCCCCCTGCTAACCTGGACTTTTTCCGATACATCAGACATTAGTCCAGATAGCATGAATGGTTTTTAAACTGTTTTGACTACTGTACTGTGTTATAACTTCACTACATTAATTAAATGGTATAATATACAAAGTAATACTGTATTGTACACTGATAAACATGTCTTTTATTTTCCTTATTGTAGTTAACATGCCTAACGTCGTCTGGCTGTCCGGACTGCTTCTGGCTTTATTGGATTTTTCCAATATATAGGAATTTAGTCCGGTAGCTCCTTGAGTCCGATAAAAGCGAATTCTGGTCTACTGAAGTCCGTTATATTGAGATTTTACTGTACATACATATGTATACAAGGTGCATTCTAGAAGTTTTGAGACTTTTTTACAAGGCATTTATTTATTTAAAAAAATTACAAAACTCTAATCTCCTTCAAAATAGGACCATTCAACTTCAATGCACTTGTTGTAGCGCTCCAGCCACTTCTTGAAGGCCCCCTCGTAGTCCTCCAAAGTGAAGGTGTCTAGGACCCTTGTCACAGCCTCCTTCATATCAACGTCTTCAAAACGACTGCCCCTGAGGTCCTCCTTCAGCTTCGGGAATAACCAGAAGTCGCAGGGGGCAGTGAGGGACACTCTTGATGCCCATCTCTGTCAAGTAGTTGGTCACCAGGATGGAACTGTGGACTGGTGCATTGTCCTCGTGCAGGTGCCAATAACCCAATTTGAAGAGCTCTGGCCTGCTGCGATGAAATCTCTTCCTGAAGAATTCTGTGTACAGTTGCCACACTGACTCCAAACTGTGTACTTATTGTGTGAATAGATACACGACGGTCCTCGTCCAGAAAACTGCGAATTTTCTCAACCAGCTCTGGAATTCTGATGTCTCTCTCCCTCCCGCACCTCTCATCATCTCTCACCTCTTCTCTGCTGTCCTGGAACCTCTTGTGCCAGCAAAAAACAGATGTTCTGCCCATACAAGCTAATCCATAAGCAGTCTGGATCATTTCATAAGTTTCTGTAGCATTTTTGCCCAGTTTAACACAAAACTTTACAGCATAGCCAGCTTCCAAATTGTCTTCATGTCCCAACTGCATTCTGCGAACTAGTCAGCTGTGACAAGCGGTGTATAGTAGGGTGTAAGTGCTGCAACAACCGTTTCCTTCAACCACGAAAAACAAAATTTGGCATGGTAGCTTATTAGATGGTGGCGACCATCAGCCACTCACTTGATGTAGTGCTGCCTACTTCTTCCTTAGCCTTTATCATTCTTTTCTGTGCCTGCCCTCCTCTCTTCCTATTTCTCCCATCTTTCCTGTCACTTCTAATTGCTTTTCTTTCCTTTTCAGGTGGCTTCACATTGAGTGACAAGCCAAATGGTTTCCTGTAAGCCAAGAAACCATTTACAACGCTGGGTGGTAACCATATAACCAAACCATACGTGCTCCCAACGTGTCAGTAAGTGGGTTGGTGGAGGGTTAGTGCCCCTCCCTGTAAAACAAATAACTCAAAGTCAAATGGCCACCCCTTATGGGATTGTGGTGTCTAGCAACAGATAGATAGATAGATAGATAGATAGCTTATTAGATGTACAGTAATGATAAATTAAAGTGACAATAATCTAGGCCAGTTAGAAGTGCCTCTCCCAAAAGAGTCTCAGAACTTCTAGAGTGCATCTTGTATATATACATACAGTAGGCGCGGAAAGTATTGACGTTTTTTTGCTGATGTCATTCTTCTTCGCGTTAAGTGAAGTAGGGTCAATACTACCCTCCCCTGTGATGCGAAATGAGCTGACGCTTTTTCAACGGGAGCTGGCAACCCTGCTTGATAGGTTTGGCACCACAGGAGCAGGCTCAGTAATGTTTGGGCAGCCACAGGAGGAGGATTGTCTCTGTGTGTGATGCACCACGAGGGCATGTTTTGACTCAAATAACACAGTTATTTGGTTACCTACCACATTCTCATCATGCCTAAAGTAACCACAAGCAAGGACAAACGTGTGGAAGTGATTACTTTATACAAAGCTGGCCACAAACTCCCATTTATTGCTAATCAGATGGTGTTAGACTGAGGACAGTGCAGAGACTGGTGAAGCGGTTCAAGGACAGTGGGGAGGCCATTCCTCCCACTCCACTTCCCAAGCCTGGGAGACCTCGTAAGACAACCTTCAGGACCCGTCAGCTGATCTCAAGGCAAGTTAGCAAGGATCCAAGGCTAACAGCACGGGATTTAAAAGAAAAGAACCCACAGTTGCTGGCAGATGTGTCTGTCAGAAGTGTGCAGCAGCTGTTGCATGACGATCTGGGCTACAGGAGTTTTTGTGCTCGTAAAAAACCACTGCTAACTGCACTTCAGAAGAAAAAGAGAGTAAATTTTTGTAAGAAATATCTTGCCTGGAGTGAGGAGCAATGGAAAACTGTGCTTTGGAGTGATGAGTCAACATTTACTGTCACTGGTACCCCTTCATCACGAGTGTACTGTAAACCAGGCAGTGACCCCCTGGATCCTAAGTACACTTCCAATTTGTAAAATACCCAGCCTCACTCATGGCTTGGGGCTGCTTTACATATTATGGTGTTGGTAGGTTGATAATTCTACCTGCAAATGAAAAAGTGAACCAGAACAATTATTTGGAGCTCTTATGTGATGTTTTAAGTGACTCTTTTGATAAAACCAAGGCAAGAGAATTTATGCAAGATTCTGCCCCTGCACATGTTGCAAAGTCAGTGAAACAGTGGCTAACACACTGTGAGGTTCTCTTTATTCGAGATTGGCCCGGAAACAGCCCAGATATCAATCCCATTGAGAATTTATGGGCGCACATGAAGCGGCAGCTGCGTAGTATGGACACATCATCTTTGCCTAAACTTGAGGCTGCAGCTATGGAGCAGTTTTAGTCCGTCTGTTCTGCAAAACTACGCCATCAGTCTCCCCAGACGCCTTAAGAAGATAATAAAGGTGAAGGGGAATGCCAGTAAATACTAAATTCAATGGTGAGTGTTAATTTATTTGTTTCTCCTTGCTAACCACAAGAATGTTTTCTTTTTTTAAGATGGCGTCAACACTTTCCGCGAATACTGTATATACGACGGCTGTTCAAAAAGTATCCGACCTTTGGCCGGGAAAAATAGAATTATTCACCTGGCAGTCTGAAACCCTAATCCCTGTCAAAGTAGTCTCCTTGGGACTACACACACTTCTCCCAGCAGTCCTGCCATTATTGGAAGCATTTCTGGAATGCATTTTTGGGAACAGAGTACAGCTGGGTCATCGCATTCCAAATTATGTCTTCTCTTTACTCAAATCGGGTCCCTGTCAGCAGCATTTTCAGCTTGGGGAACAGCCAGAAACCACAAGGAACCATGTGGGGAAAGTAGGGAGCCGGACGAACCACAGGAGTGTTGTGTTTGGTCGAGAAAGTCTGAATCAGATGCAACGAATGAGTTGGTGCAGTGTCATGATGCAGTTGCCAAGTTCCCGCTGCCAACAGGTCAGGTGTCTCGCGCTGCTCATTCGTCGCATCTGATTAAAACTTTCTTGGCCAAACACAACACTCCTGTATCTACCTACATAGCTCCTTGTGTTTTCTGGCTGTTCCCCAAGCTGAAAATGCTGCTGAAAGGGACCCGATTTGAGTAAAGAGAAGACATAATTTGGAATGCAACGGCCCAGCTGTACTCCATTCCCAAAAATGCATTCCATGCGGGTAACTATTCCAAACCACTCATTATACGTACAGTCGACCCTTGATTCTACAGACCCAGAATCAATGGCTTTCGGAAGCAACGGACAATATCTGCTGGCAGAGAATCGTTCTGGACACTTTTTTTTTCTCTCTCTCTCTCTCCAACAGGTACACTCACAATCAGTAATTTCTGCTCAGGGGTGCCACCTTTGTACCCCTGTATACCCAGGGAAGATGGGAAGGGGTGACGAAACGAGCTCCACCCCCCTCTACCCCAGCTTCCAACCCTCTCCCATGCCCCTACCCCACCCAACCCCCAACTCGTCATTCTTAACTGGCAGTTACATCTCAAGCTAACCCCCTACTTTACACTCATAGTCACATTATGAATTTATGAATACACAAACAAAACACTAGGACATGTAAAAAGTATATAATATAACTATGAACACTGGAGCAAAAAATTAATGCATTATAACGTTGACAGTAAAACAAAAACGTTGACAACGGCCATACCAGGCCTCACGCATTTGGTGCTTACATGCGTACGTGTCTGTGTCCGTGTGTGTGTGTGTGTGTGTGTGTGTGTGTGTGATTATTATCCAAATATGTAAGTGTGTGTGTGTG
>JAGKTI010032091.1:0-11978 GCA_018397915.1 Birgus latro
TTTTTTTCCTTTCATTTGACGGTCTTCACCTTCTACTCCTTAATTCTTCACTACCATTGAAGTACTTTATGCCTTCCGACAGCAGTTATACTCAGCACAGAGACGTTGCATAGTGAAGAGGTTAATACAGGCTATTAGCCCTCCAGTTCCAAGTAATCAGAGTGAAAGGGCTAACTTCACCTCTATTCCATCTTCAGTCCACTATATTATCTATTTTCTCCCCCTCTCCCCCTCTCTTCTTGCCTCCTTCCCTTGTCCTCACACTCGTCCCTGCTTTTTCTTTCTCCCATAGCTCATCTCACCCCGCCTCACTCATAAATCCCTGTCTCGCACTCCCATTCATCCTTCGGCTTCTCGTTTCCTCCATCAATTTCTCCTACTGTGTACCGCACTTTCTCTTTTGTTTCCTTCCAGTTCCATGCCTCTTTACTTCCCCTACTTTTCCATACTTCCTTACGCCTCCATATCTCTCTCTTTTATTACAGCCTCTCCCCTCCCTCTCTTCGACTCTTCCTTCATCATCTGAATTTTGCACTTTTCTCTCAACCACAGTCACACATCCTTCCCTGTCTTCCATCGCTCGAGCCCTATTCTTTCAAGCCGTATACCACAAGAGTTTCCTCCAATCATTTCATTTTAACTAGAGTGACAATACCAGGCTACCTTTTTTTTTTTTTTCGGTTTACTGACTAATTTGAAATAGACTGACTTATCCTATTGCTGCCATTCCTTACTGTATACAATCTATTTCCTTCCGTCCTTCTTCCTTCCCTTCATACTTCCCCCTCACTTCCATTACTCCTTCCTCACTCTCATACCACCCTATTCATCTTATTCCTTCCTTATCCTCTCTCCCTTTCACTACAATATCTCCCTCCATACTTTCCAATCCCTCTCATACGCATACAATTTGTTCCCATGAGTTCCTCTTTCCCTTGCACTTCCATACCTCTTTCCACACAGAGCAAACACATTTTTACAGCGGCAGGCAATTCAGAGTGACCCCGATCTACTACTGAATTAGGTCCAAACATGGTAGACGAGTTTAGGTATTAGTAAATGCAAAATTCTAAGCACTGGAAATAGAAACGAAAATCCGAGGTATAGTATGGAAAATATTTTACTGGATAATGTCAATCATGAAGGAGACCAAGGAATTATTGTAACAAACGATCTTAAGCTATGCAAACAGTGTACGGAGGCTGTATGAAAGCTAACAAATCAATCGGATTCATTGGTAGGTTATTAGAATGTATATAAGGAAATGTCATCCTCAGCTTGTATATTTCACCAGTACGTCCATACCTAAAGTAGTGTTTCCAGTTCTGGTCGCCTTATTACAAAGATATCAAAAGAATATTGAGTGAGTATAGCGAAAGGTGACTAATATGATACCTAGATTAAGAAATGAACCATATGAAGAACGTTTAGAAACCCTGAAACTCTTTACATAAACTGAAGGCAGGTTGCGAGATTTATTTAAACTACTCAAAATAATCAAGGACATGAACATATACCTATCGACGAATATTTCACACTAGATTGGCTCGATCGGTAGAGAGGTGGCTTGCTGTCCTAACGGACCCAGGTTCAAATCCTCGCTGGGGAAGGGAACAGTATAAGGATTTGAAATTCGTTAAATCAAGCTTTACTGATCTACCAGAAGACCCGCCGACATGTCGTAAAATTACCCCCGCTAATACCAATACACCAGTTCTGTATGAGACAGCCCTAGCCTGTATTCAATATTGACGGTGGGTGTTAGCGCCGAAGTGGTGACATGTAGAGGTGTATGGTATGTAGGAGGACGGCTGGGCCTTGACAGCAGGCTGTGAAGCCTATGCCCAGAGTCAGACACATAAAAAAAAATTAATAAAACGTCATGGGCATAAAATTATTGGTAAACGATTTCAGTCGCGTGAGACTATCTATTTCCTCTTCAGTAGAGTTGTAAATTTATAGAATAAACTGCCCTCCAGTGAATTAAGCTGATTCACTAATAACCTTTGAAAACCCTTGAATGAATATGTGTCTCCTAACCCCTAGCAAAGTATGTTTGTTCCTGAATAATCTATTACTTTAGTATATGTAACTTTTTTTCAGTGTTTGGAGGACGCAACCGTAGAACAATATTGATAAATAATATTGACTTAATGTTACTTTCCTTTTCATATAAATAATGCGGAATAAGATTTCCTTTCCCACTTTCCTATGTAACTTCCATACTAGTTTTTTCAATGCTCCATGTTTGTCCTTCTCGCTACTTCCCGCCGGCTTCTGTTGAAGGGTTTGCTGGTATGTCGGGAGGGAAGCCTTCGTGTTTTTCTATTCTTTTCTTTTGCTGATAGAATACTGTTGTTAGTTATAACCTTCCCTATAACAAACAGCCCGGAAAGGACCAATAGGTCTGTTGCTGTTTCCTTTCTGTTGTGCTCCTTTGTATTTCCGTATTCCTCCAGTACCTTTGGTTCTATTATCTTATACTTTCACTTCCGCCCTTATACCTTCATCTATATTTATCTGTCCCTATCTCTACGCATCTCTTCCAATCAGGTACTTCCCTCCGCATTTCATTATAGTATCCATATCTCCTATTTTCTTTCCCATCGACTTGCATATCTCCCTCATTCCCTTTCTCATTGCCCATATTTCGTTTCTCATTTCCCTTTCACTCTCATATTTCCATTGCCTTCCTATCCGTTCCACATCTTTCTTTACCAGTTCCCTTCAGTAACTTCTCCTTTTCCTGCCCTCTTTTACCTCCCTTTCATTCCCACCCTCTTTCACATTCACCCTCAAACCTCTCTCCTTCCCTCCCTCTTTCCTTCCAACTCTCCATTCCCTCCCTCACCCACACCACTCCAGCAGGGAATACGAAAGAAGGGGGCCGTAGCCAGCCAACCCCCGGTCCCTTTTTTACTGCGACCGTTTTAGAGACAATTTTACGAGCCTGCAGGGGACTCCAGCAGCAGGATCGGGGCTCATTGCCTTGCCGCTTCTGTGTTTCATGCCGCCTTCCCTTCCTGACCTGCTTGAAAAATCTGGTGGGAAAAAATTAGTGGAATGTGGTACAGTGGAGGAGTGTGCGTTTCGCACGCTAGTGGACGCGGGTTCGTCTCACACCAGAATTGTAAAAACTTTGGGAAGCGTTCACCAAGCCACTGGCCACTTTGGTGGACATATGGGATGCAGTGGCTGAACCAGTGTTGCATACTAGTATGCTTGCACCCAGTCGGCTTAAGGCGGGCCGATTACACTTAGTTCAAAGACTACACACACATCCAAAGCCACTACAACACATCACTCACACTTACAAGCACTTCTTACCCTACATACAATCTCTGCAGAGCATCACATGTTGGTGGAGTGGAGATACAAACAGATAGACAGATAGACTAGTAGCAGGAAATTACAAGTGTGTGTGTGTGTGTGTGATCTGACCTAATTGTTCTTACCTAATTGTATCTTGACAGGAATGAGTCAAGCTCGTACTGTCCCGTGTGTTAAACCATTTTTATCATACATATCCTTAAATTTGTGAATAGTGTTGGCACACACTACTTCATTCGGTAGTGCATTCCACTGATCAATTGCCCTATTTGAAAACTGAAGTTCCTTATGTCTTTCTCACCTCTCTTTTTATATTGTTTTTTGCAGTGTCCTCTTGCTGATGCTTCCCCATACGATATATAGTCATTTATGTCTTTTTTCTCTTTCCCTGAGATACATTTATATAGCATAATCATGTCTCCTGTTTTCCTTCTCTCCTGTAGTGTTGGTAAATTCATATTTTTCTAGTCTTTCTTCGTAGCTTACATCCCTTAAATTAGGTATCCATCTTGTAGCTGTCTTTGTAGATTTTAAGTCTTATCTCTGTGTTTTTTTTGTTTTGTTTTTTTAATGAGGATTCCATACTGCTGATGCATATTCCAGGGTTGGTCTGATGAATGATATTATTATCTTTTTCAACATGTCTTCATTTATATAAGTGAATGCTATTCTCATATTAGCAAGCAATGTATACATGTTACCTACCTTCTCACTGATGTGGTCATCTGGAGATAGTCTGTTATTGATAATTACTCCTATGTCCTTCTCCTTTCTGATATGTGTTGGGATGATCTTCCTAACTCATAATCACAATCTGGTCTTTTCTCACTTTTACCAAATTTAATGACATGACACTTGCCCACACTGAATTCCATTTGCCATTTATTGCTCCATTCATGAAAATTGTTTAATTCCTCTTGCAGCTCTTTGCAAGAATCTGTGTTAGTAATTTTCCTTAGAATTTTTGCATCATCTGCAAACATATTTAGATAGTGTCCATTTCCAATGTTACTGTCTATGTCATTTATATATACTGAAAACATAACTGGTGCCAGCACTGAGCCCTGTCACACTTCGCTGGTCACTTCCCTCCATGATGAGTAATTTTCCCTTAATATTGTTCTCATTTCCTTTTCTCTGAGAAAATCCTGCATCCAACAGTACAGATTGCCTTGGACACCTCCTTGATAGTACAGTTCCATAAATCTTTGGTGCGGTACTCTGTCAAATGCTTCTTAAAAATCTAAATAGATACTGTCTACCCATCCTTTTCTTTTCTGTAATGTTTCTGTAACTATTATAGTAGCTTAATAGATTAAAACACATGATTTTCCCTTTCTAAAACCGAACTGCCTCTCTGTTATCATACTGTGTTCTTCTAGATGTTTTACCCAAACTTTCCTTATCAGCTTTTCCAGTATCTTGCTTACAACACTGGTCAGTGATACTGGTGGGAAACTGAGTGGATTTTGTCTATTCCCTTTCTTGAATAGGGGAACAATGTTTGCTTTTTCCCAAATATCAGGTAATTTACCTTGACCTAAGGATTCCTTGAATATTAAGTACAATGGTCTGCTTAACTCTTCTGCACATTCATGTCGCACCCAACCTGAAATATCTTCAGGAACATTTACTTTTCCTTTGTCTACTTTACGTAACTCTTCCTGTACTTCTTTTTCTGGTATGCATGTTCCATGTCATCTTTCTCAAACTTTCTTTTTGTTAAAACTGATTTGACGTTTTTATTTAGTGCTTCATAAATATCTTTCTCTTGTGTATAGATGATCCCCTCATCCGTAATGGACTGTATTTTATCTTTAACTTTGGTTTTCCTTCGGATGTAGCTATAGAAAAGCCTGGGTTGATCACTACTTTTATTTATAATGTCCTCCTCAAACTCTCTCTGAGCCTCCCTCCTTATCTTGGTATAATCGTTTCTTGCCTGTTTATAGTTGTTATATGCTCTCCCACTATTGTGACGTTTGTATCTATTGCACAGCAAGTCTCTTTTTTCTTTTGCTTTTTACATTCTGTATTAAACAATTTCTTTATTTTCATTTCTGTTGCTTTGTGCTGTGGGATGTAATTTTGGACTCCTGTTTCATAAAGATCACATAATTCTCTATAGATAATATTTTAACCTTGTCCTCTAAGTTCTTTCTCTCAAACAAAGTTCTTTTTCCCAGTTTCTAAGAAGTACTTCTTCAGGTCATGATAGTTGCCCTTTTTATAATTTAGACTCTATATGTAACGTCATATGCAGTCCTGAAGTTACAATTTAATACTGCATGGTCTGTTATGTCGAATGAGGAGTGAAACATTACACTGTCAATTTCATTTCCTTGCCTGGTAAATACAGTATAAGATCTAGTTCTGATGGATCATCAAGTCCACTTTTTCTGGTGTTTATCGTTACATGCTGTGTTAGGAAAAACTCCTGCTCAAGATCTAGGAGATTTTGATTCCAACAGCTTTCATGGCTTTTTACATCTAGAGTTTTCCAATTTATATTTGAACTGAAGTCTCCAGTTAGTAAAATTCTTTCAGATTTCTCTTCC
The DNA here is from genome assembly GCA_018397915.1 of Birgus latro. Classification (NCBI taxonomy): domain Eukaryota; kingdom Metazoa; phylum Arthropoda; class Malacostraca; order Decapoda; family Coenobitidae; genus Birgus; species Birgus latro. The sequence goes on from JAGKTI010032091.1 coordinate 5,889, forward strand.
ATTCTATTTAATAATGTTCTTAAATTTTGAAATGTACTTTTTGCAAGGTCTTCATATTCACCTCTTTCCCAAGTATTTGTTTTGGATGGCATGTATAAATCTGCCACAATTAATTTCCTTTTAGATGTGTTAATTTCCATTGTTATCAGTTCTACTTGTGAGGGTATATCTAGTTTAATTTCTTTGACTTGTAGATTTTTCTTTGTTAAGATTATAATTCTTCCTCCTTTCTTAAATTTCTGTCTCTTCTCCATATATTGTATTGCTCTAAGTTTAGGGTGTCGTTTGATATATTTGGGGTTAATTTTGTTTCAGTTAGGCAAATAATGTGTGGTTCCTTTACTTTGATGTAGCCTTTTATCTCTAATAATTTAGACACCATTCCATCTACATTTGAGTACATCAACCTAACCATCTTGTTTACATGCCATAACTTGAGCCTCCTACCTTCCACCTTTTTGTTCCATGTTGGTTATGTACCACTTTCGTACCTGCAATCCAATTACTTTTTCCTACCTTCCTCCTTTTTGTTCCATATTGGTTATGTACCACTTTCGTACCTGCAATCCAATTACTTTGTAAAAAAAAAAATAATACTCTTCTCTTCCTCTGATCTTTCCTGGCTCATTGTTTTTGCCTCCTCCCTTTTCTCTGTTAGTATTCCCAATTCCTCTTGAGTTTGGCACCTTTTTATCCATACTTTTTTTAATTCCTCCTTTTCCATGAGTTTGTTTGCATTATTTTGTATTGTGTTATGGACCTATATATTATGGTGAACTCTTAACCTTTAAATTAATTACCAAAAGGGTTAAGATAAAGCTCACAAGAAAAATAACCTAACTTTACCATACACTATAACATACACACCAAAGAAGATACCAGAATTTGTGTTACAAAGGGGAATGCACACAGCTCTGCTTATACAAATATAAACTAGGTAACTCTTACCTAACCAGATCACAACTCAGTGGAGGCTTTGTTCACAATCAGTACTCACAGATACAGAACTCGAGTGGCTTGGAGACAGGGTTAAATCCAAGTATAAATCACACACAAGTGTAGGTGAGAGAAGTGAATAAATTACACAAGTGTAGATGGAGAAATGAATAAACAATTAGGTGCAAAAACTGTGTCTTTTGTTATCAACGTCACGTATTGAGCAATGTGAGAAACTACGAGGGAAAGTGTAATAAAATGTGATACAAGTGTTCATGACTGTAACAAAAGATGTATGACTGTGTCTCTTAAAAGTGACTTTTAAAAAAATGACGCTCCTGTTAAATCCAGAGCTTATAAGAGGTCGGTATCTCCGCCCCTTTCAGTTAATTAGCCATTGGGCTGTATTGAATACAATCTCCAGCCACTCATCAATACTAGAACCATGTGCGACCCATGGGGGGCCTTACTCAACTCACACATAGCCAGTTATGAGCCGTCAAGAAAGTCAGAGAAACATTTGGCAGAATTCGATTGGTAGTTACTCTGAAATATGCTCTGCCCCCTCTTAGGTTACGCCTACTTCTCAAGGGCAGGAGTAGTTAATGCACAAAATCTGGGAAACACAATCTGTGTGTTAATCTCCTCTTATCTATTTCCACTGACCCACTGACCGCTTGGCAAACACAGCCGCAATGGGACTTGACTTTTTTTTCGACCCTCGCAGGTCAGAAACTGATAGGAAAGATTAAGTGATTTCTCAACGGATCGCTTGTCTGTACGTTATCATCTCCCTCTTCAATTTCTATTTCACAACTGGGGTAACTACGCCAGTCACACTTGCTTCCACAGTGTTCACACTCTGGAAGGTTACTTTCAGGGGCCTTGACTTATTTTTCTTATATTTCCAAGCCGTTTGTACTTAACCCGCCGAGTCCCATCGACGTACAGTGTACGTCGCTACTTTTTTTCCGCGGACAGACCCAGCGACAGACATCATACGTCAAGCAATTGTAAGGCCCATTGTGTGCACATTTTTCAACATTTGCGGGTGATTTTTGGTACGCATACGTGGGAGACCTTCTTCTACCTGCTGTCAAGCAGGCCCCTCCTAACCCCCCCTTCCCCCACCCTTCCCTCCCACACTGGGCAATTCACCTGTTAGCAGCAACCTAGCCAGTAAAGGTATGTTGCCCCATGGTCTCTCTAATGACGAAATTCATGGTGAAAGTGATTCCTGAGGTGGAGGACAAAGAAACAAAGAAGCTAGAGGCAGAAACAAACAGAAGTCATGAGGTTGTAATGTCATAAAGGAAGGTGCTATATACTGGAGTTTGGGGTAAGTGAACAATGCTTATAAACGCCTATATTATTGTGTGAAAACCATTATAGACTTTTACTACACATAAATTCGTACCAAATAAATGAAATAAATACGTCATTTAAAGTGACTTGAATTAGTCAACCCTTCCATAGTTCGTTTTCTTAGCCAGGTACCCTGAAAAAGAAGGAAAACGTACGGTTGAGTGACACCTGTATCAACATTTCTAACTTCAGGATCGCGATTTCGCTATGAATTTTCGATGTTTCTCACCAAAAGCGAAGGTTTCAGGCAAAAAACAAAAAGTCGAAAATCGGTCAGGATCTGGGGGTAGGCTGGGTAAAAAAACGGTCGGGACTCGGCGGGTTAATTACAGATTTCCTCTGATACTTCAATATGCTCTTTATATTTGCCATCTTCTTTTTATCTCTCGATTTTTTTTTTAATTTCTTGCTCCTCTATACCAATGATTACTATGGATTTATTGTTATCTGCTGAATCTTTGAGCAATTTTGGGTTGTTTTGGATTTTTTATTCACTTCCTTTCTATTGACTTTTCTTCGACTCTTGTTTCTAAGTCTTTCCTTACTTTCACGATTGCAGCATACGTAGTTTCCACATCATCTTTATTACTTTGCATCACTTCATTCACCTGCGTTATTTTCTTTTCAATATCACTGTTTTGGTCAATCAGACTACTTGCTTGCCTAAACGTCTCTGTATCATTTCTGAACTCCTCCATAATACTCTCATGGTTGACAACTGTACTTGCCATTTCACCCGCCGAGTCCCATCGACGTACGATGCACATCGCTACTTTTTTCCGCGGACAGACCCAACGATGTGTATCATATGTCACGCAATTGCAAGGCCCATTGTGTGCACATTTTTCAACATTCTCGGGTGATTTTTGGTAGGCATATGTGGGAGACCTTCCTCTACCTGCTGTCAAGCGGGGATACTGCCTGGCCCCACCTAACCCACCCTTCCCCCCCACTGGGCAATTCACGTGTTAGCAGTAACCTAGCCAGTAAAGGTATGTTGCCCCACGGTCACTCTAGTGACGAAATTCACGGTGAAAGTGATTCCTGAGGTGGAGGAAAAAGAAACAAAGAAGTTAGAGGTAGAAACAAACAGAAGTGATGAGGTGGTAATGTCGTAAAGGAAGGTGCCATATACTGGGGTTTTGGGTAAGTGAACAATGCTTATAGACACCTACATTATTGTGTGAAAACCATTATAGACTTTTACTACACATAAATTCGTACTAAATAAATGAAATAAATACGTAATTTACAGTGGCTTGAATTAGTCAACCCTTCCATAGTTCGTTTTCTTAGCCAGGTACCCTGAAAAAGAAGGAAAACGTAAGGTTGAGTGACACCTGTATCAACATTTTTTTACCTCAGGATCGCGATTTCACTATGAATTTTCGATGTTTGTCACCAAAAGCGAAGGTTTCAACCAAAAAACAAAAAGTCGAAAATCGGTCAGGATCTGGGGGTAGGCTGGGTAAAAAACCGGTCGGGACTCGGCGGGTTAAAGCGAACCCACCTCAACTGACATCTCATCTATTGTTGTGTCATTCTTGTTTAATTTCTTTGATAATTTTTCATTTTCCTCCTTCTGCATGCGCAATTTCTTATTAATTTCATCTATTTCACTCTGAAATGCCCTTTCGAATCTGTTTACCCTTTCTACTAATTTGTTGAATGTTTCCACTTCAACTAATTCCAGGTAGAAATCATCCTGTTTTCTACCATTTTCCCTTTTCCCATCTCTTTCCGTATTCGCTTCACTTAATTTGGAGGTCCTCTTGTGTTAATAGTGAGAAAAAGAAAAAAGTTTTTACTTACAATTATATGGCTTCCTCGCCTATGGTACAGTAGTAAAAAAAGCTGGGACTTGATCAGCACATTCTTGCACTGTTTGGCTGTGTTCTGTTATTTGGGCAACAATTTTGCTTAAACTTGTTCTGTTATTTTAGAGCACCATTTAGTTTAACCCTGTACAGAGCTTGACTAATATAAAGATACTATTTAGGTACAGTGAGTTGTAGCCAAAAGTGGCCAGCTCAGAACGAGGTGATTTGACGTGTTGTCTCTCTGACGCCGCAACTGTGTGTGTGTGTGTGTGTGAGAGAGAGAGAGAGAGAGAGAGAGAGAGAGAGAGAGAGAGAGAGAGAGAGGAAATTAGATTAAGTAACTAAGACAGAGAGACAGAGGCAGTGTGGCAGAGAATATGGACTATAAAACACTGAGATTTTTGCATGGAGTGAAATTCCTTATTTTGACCCTTCTGTTCCTTTCTTCCAGTGCAAATATTGGTCCCCTGCAATCCACCTAGAGAAACGGGTCTCAGGCGTAGCCACAGATTATTTTATTTCCACATTTGTTTCAGTAATTTTCAGTACAATTAGTTCAACATAATTTGGATATATTTCAAACGTAAAATGTGAAAGAAACAAAAGTAAAATGATCACGAAATATCTACTAGAATATGACCGCAAATCTGCAAATATAGTCCTTTCATTAAAAAAAAAAAAAAAACACAATTATTGAACTCGTCTTTCTATTTTCAGACGATTTTATTTTGTGTAGAACATATTTTTGAAACAGGAGTTGAGTAATGCAGTTACTGTCGGGTATTTTTCTACCAGGGCTCGTTACCAATTTGTATGGACTTGTCTTGTAGCTGAGAAAATAAATTGAAAATGTGCTCGGGCTGAAGCCGTTAAGGGTTTGGTCAACTGCGTGTGTGTGTGTGTGTGTATGTGTGTGTTTGTGTCTTGCCCAGTAAATTTGCTCACCATATATTGGGCTTTAAAAAACGATTACATTTTCTCAAGTTGTAATATTTTTCTCTAAGGCTCATCAAGTGTATTGCTTAACAGGGAGAAAGGATAATCTGCTATAGCTATGGTGATGGTCATGCGTAACATAGAGCGGGATGAGAGTCACGAGGACACTAGGTCCTTATAGTCACAGGACATAGGGACGTCGAATGTATATGAAAGGGGTGCAGCCATGATTTAGTTATGGGAGGACGGGGGGGGGGGGAGTTGAGGAGTGAATCTGAATGATATTATTCATGAGACGCAGCTGTATGAAAGGTTTTATAATGTTAACGGTATTACCTTAAAAAAATGTACATGGTATTAAACAAGAAGGGAAGCAACTCAGGAAGCAACCATGAATACCGGTATAACTAAGTACAAAATGAATATATGACTAAATTATCTCCTTCCCATTAAGCTTTTTCTATTAGGAATGAGGTGAGGTGCCTCGGGCTCTCCTCCTCCTCCCACTTGGCTGCTCCCATGGAGGCTTAAGTAATGGATAATGGTTAAAAGCTTCCTATTAAGGGCTCAATTAAAGCCAGAAACAAAACTCAGAGAATGCAACACCGGCGTCCGTCAACAGATTTAAGAGTCGAAAATTGTTTTAGCTTTGCCCTGTGACACATACATTCCACAGAATACTATGAAAATTGAATTACCTCAGTCCTGCCTAACATTTTAATCCTCATCAACTTTGGTTCCAACCAGATCACAACTGTTTAAGACGACATTGTCCACTGACCTAGAACTTAAGTATGTCCAAGGAGTATAGACCTTTTGATACTTCTGTGGCTGTTTGGTAGAGGGAATGTTATAACTGATAAAGCAATTCTATCAGCTAAAGACAAGGACAGAAAAGCAGGACGGCTCCCTCAACCCACCCATCAGACCCTCCAGCCGAAGCCGGCAGGAAATAATGAAAAGGACCACCATGCTGCAGAGAAAAATTGTCATAGTAATTTTATAGGAATGAGGGAAAGGATTTTTTTTTTTT
>JAGKTI010032092.1:0-11978 GCA_018397915.1 Birgus latro
ATATAATACTGATTTTGAGGCCGAAGAAGAAAACCCTATTTATGTCAAGGAGGATGTTCACATTTAGTTAGCTGTAGGGTTAGCTCTCTTCACTTCTGCTGGAAGCAAAAGGGAGCTGTAAGCTACGTCGATTTTGCAGAAATCTCACTAAAACATCGACAAAACCAGCAAATGCTTGTTCATTCCCCTCCATACTCTTACCCCCCTTACCCCATCTCTGCCATTCGCTTGCTCAGCGAATGTGTTCCCAATACAAGTCGTCCTCATAACGCCAGATCACCTGGGGGGAGGATGTGAAGCAGGGTGGGTAATGATGATAAACGCGAACACCTCCCTTACCCCTGACATAAAGAGACTTTTAACATTCATCTTCAAAACTAGTGTTATGACAAAGTTGGGGAGTTTGCATTTAGTTAGCTGCATACCAAAAGAATGGAAAGAGGTAATAAAACAACACAGTTTCCTTATTGTAAAGTTTAATGCTTGACAGGAACATATGCACGAAGGATCAAGGACTGCAGCTCGCAGGCTAGATATATCACTGGACATTTCATCTGACACTTTCATTGAAAATCCACGCTCTCCTTTTTTTTGTTCTTTTTTAATGGGGACAACATACGTAAAAGGTAAGTTTTCAGTGCCTGGTTTGATACAAGGCATGCGCATGGTAAGGGGTCTTAGGGCCGAGTGATTACGTGATAGATCGCATAGCACACAAGAGACATCATTGGCACATATTAAATTTCACCTTTTCATTTTGTATCACCCATAGTTTATTTTTATTTTTTCACTTTCATTCGCTTGCACTGATTTAATTCTTTTTTCTTTGCCTACCAAGATCACAAACGAATTAGACAAATATCTTGAGATAGAGAGCATAAGGAGGGTGCACCACGCTTCCTTTTGTGATGACTGGAAGCTTGCTGTCAGGCCTACCCAGTGGTGGGGTTGGAGAATACTGCACAGGCGGCTCCTAACTGGTATGGAGTAGCATGACAGCGAGAGAAAGCGTGAGCATGAGTTACATCTGTGAGGGCATGGAAAGCATGAGTTACATCTGTGAGGGCATGGAGCAGTGTTGTTTCTCGATTATTGCATGGGAGGAAGCTTAGTGCTATGCATGGGGCATCCCCCAGGGCGTGATTTGCATACTTATGTCATGATGACGTCGCTGAACTTCCCCGACCACCTCTCTGTACAAGCGGGTGTGAGTGTGTGTGTGGAGAAATGCCAGAGATGCCGCTGTTCCCCGAAGGTCGTGTGCTCACGGATCACCTACCAAGTTTGCTTCTGCTGTTATTTCACGGGTGATAGTTGAGCAGTGGTTCTTAAGCTTTTGCTACTATTACCCCTCGCACACCAAGATAGACTGACTACCCCATCCCACTTAATCCGGGAGGAAGAGTAGAAAAACCTGTTGGTAGTGGTAATGTACTTTCCAGATGATTATACAAGCTATAGAAAGAAGTCTGTATGTGGTTTTCCACTAGATAAAGTGTTTTCAGTAGAAAATAAACTTTGTTAGATTTCTTGTGTGGTGGGTGAAGCAGTTTTTTCTCTAATTAGTTTTTCTATGTGTGGCTCAGCTAGAGGCAATATGCATTGCAAGTCATAGTCAATGAGCTTACTTATTTTTCTTTTGCATAGCAGAAAAACCCACTTCACAGTGGTATATAGTTGTAAAAGGCATCAGGATCTTGTGGGCTTACTATTGTATAATATTCCAAGATTTTATCAGAAAGTAGACAGATCCTGCTCGTGATAATCTTTTTTATCGTCTAATAAAGAAGGAAAAAGAATAATCATCGAGATATGTTTTACTAATATTACCCCCTTGAAAAAGCAAATTACCCCCTTGGGGGTAATTACCCCCAGGTTAAGAACCACTGTTGCAGAGAGTACCCCTCATGGAAAAGAGGGGCACCCGAATCTGCACAGAACAGTGTCTCACATGCCTACTGACACACCCGGGCACTGCTTAAGCACTGCTAATGGGTATAGATGGTGGTGGACAGTACGTATCCTACAGGCTGGGATCGAGAGAGGAGCAAGCCTGAAGTCTTCCTTCTCGTTTTTTGCGAGTGACCTTGGAGATGGCAATAGGGACACCGCCAGTCCATCCTGTGTAAAGATAGTGCGTGCTGGGAACAGTGCACAAATCTGAGACAGTCCCCACCGTGCTTTTCCTCTGTACCACACTCGATAAGAACCAGAAATCGCTCCCAGAGTGCATACCTCTGCCAATTCATTGCCATTTTAAAGGATCCGGATCCGGATCCGTGGATATAGCTTCCGCATCCTGATCCGCCCCAAACTTTAATTAATTCTTTCTTGGTCCAAGGCTCGTCTTTTTTTTTACAAAATTTCATTGAAATTAATTGAGAACTTGTGGAGGTATTGTGCGGCATACTCCCGATCTGGATCCGGATTCGTCCCCAAGTTTAATTTCTCCCTTGGCCAATGGCCCACCATTCCACTAAATTTCATCAAAATCTGTTCACAAGTTTATAAATAAACCCGTACCCGGATCCGTGGATATAGGATCCTTCTTGGTACATGGCGCACCTATTCATAAAATTTCATTGAAATTCTTTGAGAACTTTTGGAGAATTTTGTGCGGGATACTCCGGATCCGGATCCGAATCCGGCTCAAAATTTAATCATTTATTCCTTGGCCCATAGAACAACTTTCTACAAAATTTAGTTAAAATCTATTCATAACTTCTTGAATAATCCTGCTAAAAGAGAGGCAGACAGACAGACAAACCAACAAACCAATGCAGGGTAAAACATAACCTCCTTGGTGGAGGTAATGACAGGATATGGGACTCTGCCATTAAAGGGCCTCTCTATTCAGCTCAGAAACAGAGGAAGGCAGCCCATAATGTTCGTAGCAAATCCTCCACGAAATTCGGCGGAGGATAGAACCCCCTGGAGAAATATCATGCATAAAATTTCAATGTTGCTTGGAGCTTCTCCGTTAGGGGGTTGGTGAGGCACACCATCCCCAGAGGCAGTGGGCTGGGGCTTACCCTTTGCAGCACTGGTACTAAGAGCAGATTTCTCACAATCAAGGCTGAGTTCACTAACTACGTTTAGGACACCTTTGGATGCAGGTGAGGGAAACAGTTATATAATTGTCGACTTCATCCAATTCTCCTCTATCGCATTCATACCACCTGTCAGCATACAGTGAATCTTGGATAGGTAGAGCAGTAACTGCATCATGTCTTTGGTGAAAAAGAGGTCCACCTGCATGTGGCCCCAACTGAGAACCAATGAACTGAATATTCCCCTTCATACAGCATTCAGCTGAGGCCAACTTAAACCTGGAGTGTGCACTGGCCCTCTGGTTTTTCTCCCCAGAAAATCGTGAGCCGACTAGTACCAATGGAGAAGGTGAGTGAGCCACTGGATTTGTTTCATCTGTGCCAGGAAGAGCACAGACCATGACGTGCCACACTATTTCATGCAATGGGCCGCCAGTTGGTTGTCCCATTGGATTACCCTTGGTTCCCTGATATTTATGTGCTTGACAAGTTCTGTCTCTGTCCAAGCACCCAGCTGTTGGTGCCCCACTCATGGCAGCATGCCCAGGCACTGATTACAATCGTAGGAGTCTTGCACCATCCATCATCAAAGCAGTCTCGTGGGGCTGGCAGGGACTGGATGGAGCATGTCTCGTGTGCAGCTTCCTTTTTGCTGGAATCACCTTTACCTCCCATGGTAGGTGGCTGTGGCACAACCTGCCAAAGTCAGTGTCCACAGAAGTGACTCCCCATGTTTTCATGACTTCAGGTTGACATAAACTGTCCTAAACAAATTTTCCTGAAGGCAACATGCACTGTCCAGGGAAAGACACACTCATATTTGCCTGGTGTCCTACTCCAGACCCAACCAGATTACTTGCTGCAAAAGGGGCAAGAAAGTTTTTCCATGTTGATTTTGAAGCCAAGCTCCCCAGCTGGGTTGCTTAGTTAGCTTGTATTTTCGGGACACTTCTCCTTGGTGGCTGCTGCGAGGAGCCAGTCATTGAAATACATTAATATGTTGATCCCCTGACACCCGATGATGCACCAGCACCTTTGTTAGTCTTATGAAGACATGATGGGCTCAAAGACCTATAGGCCAGCATGTTGACTGGTAAGTAAGTAAGCCCTGTGGATCAGTGTTGATTGTGTGACACTCCTTTGCTAGTGTTAAGTTTTGAGGACTAGGGGCCTTGGTGCCGTTTTGTCATGCTGGATGTGTTCAGTGATGAGGCTGGTGCCTTGTCGTCCAATCTAGTACACTTGAAGAGCTTGTAGTGATGTGGAAAAGGCGACCTCCGCAGCTTGAGAGATGTTAGAGCAGAGGCTAGGAGGTGTATGGTAAATGGGAGGCGAGCATATGCCTCCTCTACGGACGTGATTAGGAGAAAAGGGAGCGTCCCAGATTATTACTTTCCTGACCACTCACTCCCTCGTGATGAACGCCATTTTTATAACATTAATGTAGTTTGTCACTGTGTGCAATGGAAATTAATAGCAAGTCAGTTAAACTATTGTTGAAACTGAGATGCCAGTACCAACACAGAACCTGAGTAGTTAGCATGGTGATGGAAGCTAAGATCCTGAGAGATGAGCAATGATGACAGTTTCGCTGCTCTTCACTGACTCTGGAAACTGAATAGGCATGATCCTGTGGGGTACTTTGTAAGAGTCAGTACATTCCCCCAGACATGGCAGGAAGCAGGCCGGCAACAATGAGAGGGCGAACTGCTCTGAGAACATTGCCCCTTTCTAAATGTTGTGGTAGTCAAGTTCCCACTTTGCCCAGGAGAAGGAAGGCATCACCATCTATGCTGAGAGTGTTGTCTTCCGAAGTCATTAGTTGCACGATGCCGTCTTCTTCAGTGGAAGGTATGGCAGTCACTGCCTCACTGCAGGCGTCTGTGATGGCTGTGGCATTGGTCGTGAAAGGCCCTGCTTTCGCCTGCACCATCATGAGCCACATAGGGTGGAACTGGACTTCCGTGGGTTCCTTCACCGTTAAGACCCATAATTTTTCTGTATCCTGGCATTCTTGTAACAATTTGCCCAAATGCTCCTTGAAGGCTTTGACTGATGAGACCTCCACAAACAGCTTCCAACCCTTCAGGACTAACTGCTAGTTTAGAGGCAGGTGACCCTTGCTAAGTTTAGCTATCTTGTCCTCCTCGTTCCCTTCCCCTGTGAATGTAAGGGTGTGTAATTATTTAAAGAGGGTTCAGGACTGCACAGGATAACCCGGTTTGGACTCCCAGTCAAGTGCCTGACGAGAATCCGGGGATAAGGGGCGGGAGGACAGTGACGAAGAGGGCTGTAGGGAATACTAGCATCTAGTAAGTGGAGGAATGGAGACATGGAAGTAAGTGAGGTGGGAGAGGCTGAATAGTGGTAGCAATCAGTCTCCCTGGTCACCCTCTGCTCCAGGGATTGTTGGTGGTGGTGATAGGGTTTCTGCTATGGTTTGAGAGACAGTGTAGTGGGTGGGTGGGGAGTGTCGTGACCTTTCTTCATCTATCTCGATGCTCTGGATGGCTGGAGAGGCCAGGTGATAAATGTCGTTCTCAATACCCCAGGTGCACGGGCGTCGTCAGGGGCCTGCAGCTAGGGCTACTGCCTTGCTCTCTCATTGTGCCACATTAGACCGGGCAGAGATGTTGAAGTACAGAGCTGTCACTGGACGTCTTTCACTAGTATTCATATTCATCTCATTTTCCTCTCACGTCAGACTGCATCCCGCACGGTGAACTGCTGGCTTTTGAGCCCTCTTCCATTGGCTACCAGGTAGGGGTGGTCCAGAAGGCTGTCCACGTTGGGAGAAGTGGACAGGGCATCACACCACGGACAGCAGGTGCCACAACTCTGGAAAATGAAGACATAGCCCTTCGTACATCAGCATATGGCCATCCTTTCCTAGCCTCCCAGAGCAGGCCGACCTTGGATGGGGAATGTCAGCCTGGGAAGGAGGGATACACAGAATCAAAGAAGCTAAAAACAAAGGGCTGCTACCTCCTCTTTCCCCTGTCGCTCTCTACGTGGGACTAGGGGAACTTCTGCACAATGGGGCCTCCCAAGCCAACTGCCTCAAAAGGTGAAACAAAACTCCAGGGACAAATAGGTGTAGGAGAATGGCAGGTAGAGGGGGGGAAGATAATTAATCAGGAAAATTCCTCATAGGGAAGGTACACAGGTGGCCGCCCACCCCCATTCCGAGAGGAGCGGGGGGTGGGGGTCGGCAACCATGTGGTCGAGAACAAAAAAACAAAAGAACACTGGATTACCCATGGAAAAAATCATGGCAGGAACCCAGGACCCGAGACCTGGGGGGACACAACCTAGGGCAAACAAAGTGGGAAGGCGGTAGCCTGCCAGGCACATGCAGGCAATCACCAAACTTAGCCTTAAAGAGTAAAACCATGGCCTGAGCACCGGGCTGAGGTAGTGACAGCTATGCACAGTACTTGCTTAGTGTAAACACTGTGTGCCACATGGGGCAGAAGGACCAAATGAACTTGGAACTAATGCTAAATTATACATTAGGAGAAAACAATGAGTGGAACCTCGGGAAAACAAGGGAGAGTGTCGTATGATGAAAATGGCTCATCATGCCTGTCCAGGTTAAAAACTGTGCGCAATGATGAGAGCAACATGCTACATATTATACTAGACCAATTATGGCCTGGGCAAACATAGCATGACAGAAGAATTTTGCCTAGCTAGAACACAGTGAAAAGTTGTGAACCACATGCTTAAACAGAATACTAAAAAATAAACTACATTGACATTACAAAGAGTAAAGACCTAAAATATGGCCTGAGAGAATAGCTCATCATGCCTGGACAGACAGACCACTGTGTGGACCTTGCGGGGTAAGGCGATTAGGCAGAAAAGCTTGTAACTACGAAAAATAACACAAACAGAAAAAAAAATAAACGTAGCTCCATGCGAGCAGAGCCTAGGATGAGCATCGTGCAGTAGAGGGAATCTTGCCCTGCTTGATGAATTCTGTGCTCCATGAGGAGCCAGCAGCTACACTAAGGACCATATTTTCATACGTCATATAGTTCAATCCCCGACAGCCTAGCATGGCGGAAGCAAACCACTGCAGTCAAACCGATTGAAAAACTGCGCACAATGTGGGACTGCAAACCAGATATCAACAGACTGAAACTAGGAAAGACAAACGACAAAAATAAGAAAAAATGAAACAAGGGCACTTGCCGCAAAATGCAGGCATACCATGCAACCGGGAAAGTAGTAGCACAGTCAAGAACATGCTAGTGTACAGCTTGAAGAGGATGGATGCTGGCCCCAGGTGTTGCTCGTGCATTGTGCGGAGAGAGAATGACTTGCTTTTCCGACACCAGCGTTGGGCAATGGAAGGAGAGAGAAGGGGTACTGGGGGAAGGATATAGGAAGATTATACTCGCGTTTGCCAGTTCTACCGATGCTTTGGCTGGATTTATTTCCAAGAGTCTGAGGGTATTGCTCCCTTCTGCAACGAGCAGAAGTGAAAGGAGCTAATTCTAAAGCTAACTAAATGCTGACTCGCCCACCTTGTCATTATTATTTTTGTATCAAAAGAACATGGAGAGGGGCGCATTCACAGACTGGCACTAAGGATCCGTCACAGTCCGTTTATACAATTATGTTGCAACACGCTCACTTTCTCCAGGAAGGAAGATTGTGGACTACAAGAGAAGGGCACCTTCAGTCTGCAGTCTATCTGACGTATGTAAAAATGAGCCTCTGACAATGAAAACAACGTTAAGCCTCCCTCTGCTTGTAATGTTATGCCAAATTGCTTTTACATGCAACTAGTAGTGCTACCCATCGTTGCTAGAGTTAGCCCTATTACGGAAAATTGATGACGGTATTTTAGAAATCCTTAAAAGTAGATATTTTCGTGGTTAAAAGAAACAGCAATCACACACATTTCTTCATATAACACACCCACTAATTCATCCACTGATCTGGGGGAACTTTTATTTTATTTATTTTATTCTTTTTTTGGGGGGGATAATGAGGGATCAAGAACGTAGAGTGGAGGTCAGCATTTACATCTAGTGGTCCCCATGACTTATTTTAGTCCGTATTAGTGCACACAAGAGATTTCATTCCATCCATTCATCTAAACCTTTTTTGTTCTTCACAACTGTACAAAATACAAAACTGGGGTTGGGATCCTCAATCCCCACATTTAAGGCGAGATTTAATTCCAGAACCTTGAAAACTCTTTGTCTTTCTTGGGGGAGGAGTCAAGAATTAAGGTTGTGCTTCCCCTCCAAGACTAAATCTTATGGTGCCTAATACCTAATTAAGCCTGTAAGCATATCCATTCAAAATTACATCTGCCCCTTTCCCTGTGACGAGCGAGTGAGATACCTGGGATCACTGTCTGAATCACTTCTTCATTTCTGCAACATTCGCGGTCTTTCCTGCAACTTTCTCTCTGTTGAGCACCACCTCTCTCCTCCTGTAACCTCACCTTCTCTTCCTAAGTGACACCCAGCTGTCTAAGGCGAATGATAGCAAACCCTTCTCTGTATCCTCCTACTTTTTCTATACTCATTTCAAAGCCAAAGGTGGCTGTTGTTTATATGTATGCAACGACATCTCTTGCTCTCGTGTTCCTGAAGTTTCATATTCTGAATTCTCTACTCACTCGTACCTGCTTTCCTGTCATTCTTTGAGTAAATATATCTATGCTATTTACCTATCCCCTAATTTTACTGACTGACAAATTCTTTGACTATCTTACTTCTAAGATAGAGCACATTCTATCGATTACTCCTATCTCAGAAATCTCCATTCTAGAAGATTTCAATCTTCACCTCCACATTTGGCTCTCATCTCCTTTGACTGATCCACCTTGTGAACAAGCCTTAGTCTTTTCTATCCTATATGACCTAGAACAGCTTGTACAGCACCCTACCCATATCCCTGACCTCCTTGCAGAGAGCTCCAACATACCTGACCTCTTCCTTACAGCTAATCCTTCTACTTACACTGTTAATCTTTCCTCTCCATTGGGCTTCCCCAGTCGCTACCTTATTATCTTAACCTGTCCTATCACTCCAGTAAGGCCTGTGGACCCTTCAAAGAAGCAGTGGCTGTGACACTTTGGAGATGCAGATTGGGAGGCCTTCAGGCAGTACTTCTTTGATTTTCCCTGGAATGATTATTGCTTCCATGGTCGGGAGCAATCCGAGTGTGTCTTGTGCATTACAGGTGTTATTCTTTTGGGCATGGAAGCATTCTTTCTTTTTTCATATCCTTTGACTAATGGAAAAAAAAAACTTTACGTTCGTTCTTATGCTGTCCACAACAAAGAGAAGGCCTACAAAAGGTATTGGAGCTAAGCTGCTCCTGTATCTCATCTCTTTTATGATCCTGCAAAGAATCGTGCTATTTGTTCTTCGCTCTGCTAAAATTAACTTTATTTGCACTAAATGCTCTGAACTCCCCAACTCAAATTTTTCCCATTCCTTCTGGCACCTTGCCAAAAACCCTTCTAACAACTTTACATCATTATTCTTCGCTCTTCTTTTTCATTCCGATTGTTCTGTAGCAATTACTTCTACTGATAAAATGGAATTTTTCACTCAGACTTCGTCCTCCAATTCCACCTTGGACGATTCCGGTGCTGTTCCTCCATCACTTCCCTCCTCTTACTTCCCCATGGCTGACATTACAATGTCTTCAATTGATGAATTTTCTGCCATCATCGGCTTCAAAATTATCAAGGCATATGGGCCTGATGGGATCCCTCCTGTTGTCCTCAAGAACTGTGCATCTGCGCTTACACCCTACCTAGATGAACTCTTTTGCCTTTGTCTCTCAACTTGTTCTTTTCCTTCTTACTGAAAGGTAGCTGTCCCATTGAATTGTGACCATTCCTAGCCCTCTAACTATCGCTCAATTACTTCAACATTTTGTATTTCAAAAGTTTTCGAGTCTATTCGTAACTGAATTTTTTTTTTTAATCATCTCTCCTATCACAACCTTCTTTCTGATCATCAGTATGAGTTCCGCCAGGGACGCTCCACTGCCGATCTTCTCACTTACCTTTCAGACTCCTGGCAGTCCTCCTCTCGGGACTATGAGGAAAACCTTTGCCATTGCACTTGACATCTAAAAGGCTTTCGATCGCATCTGGCATAAGCCTTTAATTTCCAATCTGCCCTCTTACGGTTTCTAAGCCTTCTATCTGCGCCTTCATCTCCAGCACCCTTTCTGGTCGTTCTATTGGTGCTGTTGTAGACGGCCACCATTCTTCTCCTAGAGCAGGTGTTCTTAAAGTAGTACCTCGATACCCCCAAGGGGTATCTAAATGGCTTTTGGGGGGTATGCAGAAAAGTATCCTGAAAAATAGAACTATTTCGTTTATGGTAACTACGACTAACTAATCTGTGTATGAGTTATTTTTATGAAAATATATACAAAGGGGTCTATAGAATTCAGCTGTTTGTTCATAGCCTTTCTCTTTCCTCCTTTTTTTTTTTTTTTTTCAGGAAACTGAAAGTGGAAGGAGTAACCATATTAGAGAGGGAGTATCGGGTTGGCTTGCAAATTGAATATGGGGGTATCGGGGCTGAAAAATTTTATGAACCACTGTTCTAAAGCTATCAACAGTGGTGTTCCTCAGGGCTCTGTCTTATCACCAACTCTCTTCCTTTTATTCATCAATGATCTTATAAGCTTTGCCTCTGACCTTATTCACTCATTCGCTGACGACTCCACCCTTCGCCTTTCCATTCACTTCCCATAGCTTCCATCTCAGCAGTTACCTCAAAATGAGGCTATGGCACACAAAATGTATGACTTAGACTCATATCCCTGATTGGGGTAAACATAATCCTGTTGTTTTTAATGCATCAACCGTCAGATCTTACATCTATCAGCCCGGCAAAATCTTCCACTAAATTCTGATAATATCCGGCTCAATCCGACATTACTTTTAAACATAATTGGGCTCTCATTATATCAAGAATTATCTTGGAAAGACCATAGTACCTCTCTTGTAAAATCTGCTTCCAATAGATTGGGTATGCTAAGCTGACTCCGTGCCTTCTTCACCGCTGCACAGTTGTTGACTTTATACACGGGTTATATTCTCCCCTGTGTAAAGTACACTTCTCATGTGTAGGGAGGCTCCCTACATACAGCTTTTCTCAACAAGGTGGAGTCAATGGCATTTCGTCTCATTAACTCTCCTCTTCCTACTGGCTTCCATCAACCTGTGTCTCTTAGCCGTGCTACTGAATCTTTATCTCATTTCTGTCGCTGCGTCACCGATCACTGCTCCTCTGAACTGTCTGCTTGCATCTCTTCACCTCTACAACGAGCGCATAGCACCCGTCTAGCAACAAACTCTCATCCGTTTTCTGTCCCACTCTCTAATGCAAGAGTTAACCACTACTCCCAGTCCTTCATTTATGTTATGGGACAGGACAACTTTGGAACTGTCTTCCTCTGTATGTATTTTCTACTGCCTATGATCTCCAGTCATTCAAACACAATGTGTCCGTGCATCTCAAAATGACTGGATCTTGAGCTTGGCTCTTTGTTATCTTGTTTTTGTTTTTTCCTGTAGGGAACAGCTTGCAGGCACCCAGCTTTTGGTTCCTTCTCCCGTGCATAAAGAATAAAACACATACCTACAAGTGCCCAGACAGATACTCGGAATAATTATATGGATACAGATGGGCGCCTTTATGCAGTGTCACAGATGGAAGCAGCGGGTTATACAAATGTCCCTCATCTACTTCCCTATCTCCCAGATGGAGTATTTGGAGGTGTAGGAGGAAGGTAAGTTTAGTCTCCAGTTCACCGGGTTCACATTTCTGATGAGCAGGGAGTGTCAGTTACTAGTACTACCACTTATACTACCTCGATCAGCGATCACACACACACACACACACACACAAACACACACACACACACACACAC
>JAGKTI010032093.1:0-11978 GCA_018397915.1 Birgus latro
TCACTTCCATATGTTACAGTTGGTATCACAATACTGTCATGTAACAACTTTTTCACTTCCATGCTCACTTCCCTGTTTCTTATCACTGCTTTCAACGAACCAGCAACCTTCTTTCCCTGTTGCACCCTTTCAAGCACTTCACCCTCCAGACTTCCATCCTTACTCATCAAACTACCCAAGTACTTAAATGCACTCACATTCTCCATATCCTCCCCATCCAATTTCACTGTACATGCACTGGCTTCACTTCTCTCGAAGACCATCACTTTACTCTTCCCTACATTCACCTTTAGATTCCGTTTCATACACACACTCTCAAACTCATCTACCAAGCCTTGCAGCTCCCCTTCATCTTCACTCAACAACACAGTATCATCTGCAAACAACAGTACAGGGAGTTTCCAAACACTGCCCTCTCTCACTAGGGCCGCTCCAACATCCACTGCCCGACCTTGTATCTTTTTTATAACCCCATCCATATACAGATTGAACAACCATGGTGACATGACACATCCTTGTTTCAATCCAACCTTCAAATGGAAAAATTCACTCAGTTTGCCATCCACACGCACTGCAGCCTTAGCACCCTCATACGTACTCTTCACTGCCTTCAACAGCTTTCCATCCACTCCATATATTCTTAATACTTTCCACAATCCTTATCTATCCACCCTGTCATATGCTTTCTCCAAATCCATGAAAGCTGCATACAACTTCTTTCCCTTCTCTAGAAACTTTTCCACTAAAGATCGAAGAATGAATATCTGGTCTACACAACCTCTTTCCTTCCTAAAACCTCCCTGTTCTTCTCCAACTAATTCCTCTGTTATTTCCCTAACTCTGTCAATAAGTATCCTACCATATACTTTTCCTATTACACTAAGAAGGGAAATGCCCCTATGATTACCACACACTTCTTTTTCCCCTTTTCCTTTGTACAGAGGAATATATATACACAGGTATATATTTGTTTTTTTCCTCCTTGCCCTAAGGTTGCCCCAACACATGATATACACCACAAACTATATCTCCACAAACACTCGTGGCACATATCACTAAAATTTCATAGAAGTCATTAGTTTTCAACAAATGTCTTAGCAAGGTACAGTACCTGTTCAATGACGTCCATGGTTGCCCGGCGTCCTTACGTCACCTGCACACCTCCCGCTAAGGTACCGCTAACATACGCTGCACACCCACAAAATCCCTCCACAAACAATCGTGACATGTATCAATAACATTTCATACACATCATAAGTTTTCAACAAATGTCTTAGCAAGGTACAGTACCTGTCCACTGACGTCCGTGGTTGCCCTGCGTCCTTACATCACCTGCACACCTCCCGCAAAGGTACCGCCAGCCTACGCTACACCCTAAAATATCCCTTCAAGAACACTCACGACACATTTCAGGTACACTGCACAAGGGTCTAAGTTTTTAAAAATATCTTAGCAAGGTATACTACCTGTTCAGTGACTTACGTGGCTGCACAGCATCCTTACATCACCTGCACACTTCCCGCTAAGGTACTGCTAGCCTACGCTATGCACACTAAAGTATACTTTCATGAACACTCGCGGCACATTTCAGGTACATTGGACATAAAATCTAAGTTCTCTAAAAATGTTTGAGCAAGGTATACTACCTGTTCAGTGACATACGTGGCTGCATGGCTTCCTTACATCACCTGCACACCTCTCGCTAAGGTATCGGTAACATACGCTACGCATCCTAAAATTTATATCCCTTCACGAACACTCATAGCACATTTTAGGTACACTTCACACTAAATAAGATGCAAATACATGACTATCACAGTCATCCCACTCTTACCTTTGTAATTATTCCCTTCCTGACTTCAGTACAACGTGACACCGCACCTTCACCTCGAGAGTAGAACGCACTGCCTCAAGTACATTGCAGCGCTATATATGGTACACACCACGCTCCTTCATGAACACTCGCAGCATGTTTGACACATTTCACACCAATTCATATGCAGAGACAACAGCACTATCAAAATTAGTCCAACCCTGAACACCTCTAAACCTCCCGCTAAGGTACTGCTAACCTATGCTACGCACCCTAAAATATCCCTTCATGAACACTCGCGGCTCATTTCAGGTACATTGCACATAAAGTTTAGGTTCTCTAAAAATGTCTGAGCAAGGTATACTACATGTTCAGTGACGTCTGTGGCTGCACAGCGTTCTTACATCACCAGCACACCTCCCGCTAGGGTATCGCTAACCTTACGCTACACATCCTAAAATATCCCTTCACAAACACTCGTGGCACATTTCAGGTACATTGCACATAAACGCTAAGTTCTCTAAAAATGTCTGAGCAAGGTATACTACCTTATCAGTGATGTATGTGGCTTCACGGTGTCCTTACATCACCTGCACACCTTTCGCTAAGGTATCGCTAACATACGCTACACATCCTAAAATATCCCTTCATGAACACTCGCAGCACATTTCAGGTACACTTCACACTAAATAAGACACAAATACATGACTACCACAATGATTCCACCCCTACCTCCGCAATTATCCTGTTCCTAACTTCGGTACAATGTGATGCCGACATTTCGCCTCGAAAGTAGAACGCACCGCCTCGAGTACAGTGCAATGCTATATATGGCACACACCACGCTCCTTCATGAACACTCGCAGTATGTTTGACATATTTCACACCAATTCATAAGCACAAACAACAGCACTATCAAATTCCATCCCTAAACACCTCTAATAATCCCTTCCCAACTAAAGCGTGCAGGTGAGGTCTGCCCCATTCCAGACTACGGCTATGGTATACGTAACGCCTGCTAGTTCCATTATTTCACAAAGCCAGCCACTACATCCTTCACACAATAAACAGTTCAGGCACTGGCTTCACTATATATGTAAATGTACTCACAGGTTAGGGCCTAGGGGAGGCAAGAGTGGTGAAACCTCACTACTGTGAACATGATTCTTGCCTCCAGGCCTAATGACTGGTAACGGGCACCATGGGTTTTCGAGATATATTGTAATGATGAATTTTATGGGTAATATAAGTATAATATAAGTGGTATAAGTGTAATATAAATTAGTATAAGTATAGCGTAAGTGTAACATATGTGTAATTTACGTTAAGTTATGTATGATGTAAGTGTAATTCTGGACCCTGTTTAGATGACGCAATGTATGGGAAGTGGACCTTGTAATTCATTTTTTGGGCTTGATCTTAGTTAAAGTGTAGTAGGGGAGTATTATTATTAATATGTGGACCGTGTGGAGCGAGTTGGACACGCAAATTCATGTCTGGTTTTGATAAAGAGACGAAGAAAGTTGATTCGAGATTAAAATTCGGGATGAGTCGTATTTAAACTTGGAATTCAGAATTTTGTAGTTGAGTTTGTGTTTATCATCTTGTTGTACTAAATAATAATGTCTAAGAACTTGGGTAAAGTCTGATTATTGTTTAGGGTCTTTGTTAGCCGCGAAATCGATTTATTTTTCACTGTCGCTAGATCATGAGGCCAGACAAACGCGACACAAAGAAAAATTATGTCAATGCGTGAGTTTAGGCACCGTTTTAAATTGTTAGACCCATGTTACTGCCACAAAATTTAAATCATCATAAGTCATTTTGTCTAAGTAAAGGACTGTGTAAATTCCTTGTTGCAAAATTCCTGGGCGATGGTATAACAAGTTGACTGTAGAGTAATTGGTCGAGGCCAGAACATCGCAAATTTCCCGGAGCGTCCTGCCCGCAAGCCGTCACTTCTAGCTGAAATCTCATGGAGGACGGGTGATCCACAGGTATGGTCCCGAGTAATTCACGGTGTATTTTCCCCCATACGTCACAATAATTAGTTCTCATTCTAACTATATAAAGTAAGTTGTCTGATAATATTTTCCAATACTTTTATAAGACTTCTAGCTGATATCTTATGGAGGACGGACGTTCCACAGATTGTGTTGTGGCGTCATCAAGTCGGGATTGCTGTCTGTGTAATGTTCCGCAGTCCTAGTGCCAATGCCCTTACACATTTCCACAAAGTTCTTACCTATACACAGTTATCAAATATAGTATGGTCCACTAGTAAAGCCTTTATTCATGGAGTGAAATATTTTGGTTAAAAGTGAGTGAGATGCGGAGTGTTGTATTTCTCTATCATGCAGAGTACTGCAAGTGCTGTGACAATATATATTAAATAATTCTTGGGCATCTGATAATTTTACATAGATATGTCTTATAGTGTAAACCCATGGAAAATAGGGATGTTTTCATTAAATATAGAGTAAACTGTGTAACACGTTGTAAACCTGGGATATACTACGAGTCCTTTTCAGACCGTGGTTTATGTGAGCTTCTCCAGAGTTTGTAATTTTCTACTTCACAAGTGTACCTCGTAACGAGTTAAGAGGTCGAGTTGAGTGAATTCTTTATGTACGTGTGTTATGTATCGGGCGAGTAGTTCTTCTGTGAGCAGATCAATCAATGTCTTGTTGAGTGTAAAGCTCAAGGTACTTCTGTAGTTGTATACTCTCGTATAATTATTTGTACCGTGATATGTGAGTCAGGTGATTTATAATCTGTGGAGAAGAGAGCTTCCATTCTCTCAGATAATCTGGTGGTATCAGAGACTAATGTAATACAATGTTTCCAGTAACTAATTCTTGTTCGTAGGTTATTTCATTCTATGTAAATATAGGATAGTAATATAGATAAGTATACTTTTCGAATGTGTTTGGTATAAATCCTCTGGGAAGTTGTTTAGGAGATCAAGTGGCCCGCAAGGCATGTTACTATCTATAAAGTCCACGCTCTCAAATATCTTTCTCACGCTACCCTGTTTACTGCCCTAGGCCTCGTTGTCCCCTCTTCCATCGTACGGGACTAATATATTTTATTACTTTTTTTTTGTTTTCCCTGGCAATCGCTGGGTTGTGGCAGCATACCAAATTATTTCTATTATTATCTGATGGTATTTCTTCCTAGTGTCAATTATAAAACGAGGCCTACTTAATATCTCTAGGTTATCTTCTTTGGCAGTAACCAGAAAACATTGAATTAAATACAATCAATCTAAATACCGCCCCTACACTGGTGTCAATGCGGTGGAATCTTTATTAATTCAATTTCTCTATAGTGCTAATTTTTTCAGCACGACACTGGTGTTACAGCAGTGGAATATTCATTACAAGAGATAGCAAAATTTTGCACCCCTACAATATGTCTATGTTCCATTGACAAAATCACGTAAAAATATGCTCACAAATAATATATTACAATACTCAGACCATAGGGGCTTCAGCTCGGGCAGGAGGGGGGAAAATTAATGGTGTTTAAAGGGACAACACACGTGCTGCAACCTCACCTCCTGGCTGCTTGTGAGGTACTAGGATTTCTCGCTACGGACAGCCTGACAAGAGGCGCTATAGTGTTGCCAAGGTCTTACCTCAGGAGAGAGATGCACCCGCTAGAACTCACCAAAATTTGATGCAAATTGACCCAAAACTTAATTTTTGGTGAATTTTTTTCTGCTTTTTCACGTGATTTGCGTCAATGTGCATCTATTTACACCAGTCCTGTATGATACAGTCCTAGCATGTATTCAATATGGACGGTGGGTGTTAGCGCCGAAGTGGTGACATGCAGAGGTGTATGGTACGTAGGAGTACTGATGGGCCCTGATAGCAGGCGGCGAAGCCTATGCCCAGAGTCAGACACAAAAAAAAAAAAAAAAAAAAAAAGTGCACAACCACATGGAACCTGATTCGTGTCAACGTGCCTCAAAGGGTTAATCTACAACCATCTATAATTTAGCTTAGCACCGAGCTTGGCTCATTTCTAGATACAATCAGGTATTTTGCAGCTGAGCAGAGCACACAGCGCAGCGACACACGTCCTGTCTGTCTGTTGTGTGTGTGCGTGTATGTGTTGGAGTTCGTTGGGTGGGTGGGTGGGGTTAATGAGGCTGATTTGGTGGTTCGGTGCATCGCTACTGTGGGTTGGCAGGATGGTTGATAAGGGTGGGAGGAAGGGGGTGTTGGGTGGGGTGTGTGCAGTGGCTTGGGTTGGGTTGTAGGGGTAGATGGATCAGTGAATGGATGAGTGGGGTGGGCTGAGTGGGTGAGTGGCTGGATAGCTGGGTGGTCAGGGAGAGAATGGTAAGTTAAGTTTGGATGGAGTGAGTTTGGTGAAAGAGTGGAGTTCAAATGGTGATTGGGGTTGTATATGAAGGTGGTTGGGCATGTCGATGGGCAGGTGGGTTGGTGGGAGGAGTGAGTAGAAAGGATGGATGGGTTCCAAGGGTGGGATGGGTGGGCAGGATGGATGAATGTTCGGGGAAAGGTGGGTGGGCACAGTGGGAGGGTTGTGTGGGTGGATGTGATGGATGGCATTGTTTGGCGAGAAGGTGGGTGAAATCTGTGGACGAGGAGGGTAGGTGGCAGAGGTGGGTGAACAAAATGGGTCGTCAGAATGTGTGGCAGAGGTTGGTGGGCATGACAGGTCATTGGAATGTGTGGGCAGAGAGGGTCACCAGAGTGCATGGGCAGTGGGCACAGTGGGTTGCCAGGGTGGCTGAGAAGATTGCATGGCCGGGGTGCTCTGGTGGGAATTGGGTGTGAGGGTTGGGTGGCTGGATGGGTTCAGGATAAGGGAATGTGACCAGTGGCACTGTTAGGTGAACTTCATGGGTGGCAATCATGGCTGGGCAAGGTGGATGGCCTGAATCAGTGGGCTGGGTTGCTTGCCCAGGTGGCTGGGCAGGGTGAGTGGCCGAGGTGAGGTTGGTCAGTTGTGATGAGTGGGTAGGTGGATGAATGGGCGGGTAGATATTTGGCTCTCCAGATGACAAGGCAAGAGAGGGATTTGTGTGGTAAGTAATCATTTGACTTGTTGCTGTTACTTGAATTTTATTACGTATATCATTTAGAACAAGTTGGATAAATATTTGGCAACCAAGCTCTATGCATTACAGTCATTCTATTGAAATCTGCTAAAACTTCGATATAATTACCATACTTCTCATGGAATTGAAGAAGGATCTATGCATGTAATAATACACCTCAAAGTAGGATACATGAAAGTAACATTACATGCGGCAAGACACGAAAGTGAGCAAAGCTTCAGATCTCCAATCCACCCACCTAACAAATCAGTGGTTTGGTGGGGGTAAGAAGGGAGAGTTGGGTGGTGGTCATGTGTGTTAACCTGCCCTCTAGTGGCAGACTTACCCTGTCCCTTTATTAGTCTTCATGACTGTACTATGCATTTTTCTTCAGTAATTTGTATCATCTGGCTCAGAAATAGAAAGGAATAGCTGGTACTATGCACTTTTCTTCAGTAATGTGTATCATCCGGCTCAGACATGGGACCCATTTAGCATGCAGGCAGACCCCGCAACATAGTAACACATGTCAGCCAATCACAATGCGTTGTTGGAGCAGCCCACCCAACATGCCAAGCCAACCGTCGCCCTCTCATTCTCTCCACTAGATGCCGTATAGTGAGAACATATCTGTGCCTTGTGCACTTGTAATCCAGGCAGTGGCTACCTCCCAGTGCTGTGACTTAGCCTGTGGATCCTCGTGCCTCACTCGTTGCTGTAGTGCAATGACTTCTTGTGTGGTCCCTCAGTGCTCCATGCCCTAATGCTCTGACTACTGTACCCTAGATGTGTGTGATGGCCAAGTCTGTGGCTTTTGTGGTGATGCCAACACTAGGTGAGTATGATTATGATCATATTATGTACTGCATTACTGTACTATATGTACTGTATCAATACTGTATTGCATTTTATGCTTGATTTTAATCTCTTACTCATGGGTAATATTGTAGGAAGACTTTTAGGATACAGGGTCGAGACAGACAGCTTAGGGTGGTGATATATGATCCAGCTCAATGCTGAATGGATAACTGACTGGAGGTACTGATGCAATATACAGTGGCAGCGGCGGCGGCGGCAAGGGAGGGGGATTAGCTGAAGTTTCGTTTCGTTTCGTTTTTGAAGGCTCCAACATGCTTGCATGCATCGGCCTTGGTCACCTAATGGCAGCTCTCCATGGTGCTTGATCTTTGGCAGCCTCCCTGTTCAGTCCCTTAACCCTGCGGTCACACTTAATGACCTCGTCTGACGTCTTTCTCGGTCTACTCCTCCCAACCCCTCCCCCAATATTAACACTTCTCACCTTCTGCACCCAATTATCATCCCCCATCCTCTCCACATGTCCAAACCACCTCAGCCTACCTCTCCGTATCACAACACCAATACACTCCGGTCCCATCCTACCTCTTAACTCTTCCATCATAAACCAAGCCCCCCCCAGGCCTTGCACCCAGGGACGCACAACACATCCACCTAATCATTGTCTACGAATATCCTCTTCCTTTACTGCCTAGGTCTCACTACCATACAGCATCACACTCCTAACACATGCTGCGTACAAAGGCCCCTTAGCACGTAAGGAGAGTCCTCTCAGTGTCAGAAGAGGCAACAGCTCCCTGAACTTCTTCCAACCACTTCTCACCCTAGCAACCAAGCTAGCTCCAGCCCCACCTCCTGCACATAACATGTCTCCCAAATAACAAAACTCTTCCACACACTCAAGAGATTCACCAGCAAGTTCAATCCTTTCATGCCTAACACTCTCCACCTGCTCTCCCCAACATGCCGCACAAATAAAATCAGCATTATCTCGCAGTCTACCTCTAATACCACTACATCTCTTGTGCACCCATTTATCAAAGACACTGCACAAGATGGAATTACTTCCCAAACCTCTGTGGCAAACTGCACATGGCCACTCTCCCTCTCCTCTGATTGTACCACCACCAACCTTAGATATCATCACTTTTGTTTTATCTGCATTTACCCTTAAGCCCTTGTGCCCCATACCATCTCTCCACTTCTTAAATCTTTCCTCCGCCTCCTTTTCATTCTCTGCAATCAACACCACATCATCAGCATACAACATCTCCCATGGGAGTATGCCAGATAACTGATAGGCCACTGTAAATCTTATTCTGCAGAATAGCAGATGGTACCTATGTTCATTTTGGATGTAAAATTATAAAGTACTGATGAAAAAACCTATCCCAATACAGTATATAGTTTCTCACCTGTTGTCGAGCCACCATAGAGAATGATAGCTGCACTCTGCTTGAAATGGCAAAAATGTTTTACCAGGTTTCTGAGCCTTTTTTGGTATATGTATCTGCTACACTTCTGAGCAAATACATCATCTGTAAATACAAAAAGTGAATGTTGTAATCACCAGTTATTACCTGATCAGAGAATGTAATAACTTATGTGACTGAATAATATACGAGAGACTGAAATAATAAAGAATGCAGCATGGAGGCTGAAGTGGACACAAAGAATCATACTTAAAGAAAGCATGGTCATTTGAAACAATTTTAAGATAACACTTGGCGCATTTTTTTTTTTTAAGACAAGGGTATATACAAGGTTAATTCTTTCCTCTTCCTACTGCCTATGGGTAACTCTACACTGAGTGACAACCCAAATGGTTTCCTGTACACCAGGAAACCGTTTACTATGCTGGGTGATAACCATATAACCAAGTTATGGTGCCTGGTGGTTTAGCAGGTAATTAAGGTGCTCCAGTCAGATTGAGCCTGTGTAGGTTTATATCCAAGGGGTGGTTGGGGATTATTCCTCACATACTGCCACTCAGGGATGACTGGGGCTGATCACTCTCACCTTAAATGTCAGGACCAATTTGCCTAGCCCCGGGTTCCTACGCTCCTCATGAGGCAACATAGGATTGGATGATGGATGGATGGAAAAACCTGTGCATATATTTCCCTGCAAATAAAGTTGAACATAAAAGCAAACCAAAAATATTTTGGCCCCAAGAAGTCTGAAAGCACTGAAGGAATGCTTGGTCATTATCAATGGAAAGGACTGACTGAAGGAGACTGATAACAAGCTAACCAACTACGAGGTCTGATCGAACAGTATCCTAACACTGGCTGGTGAAAAAAAAAAAAAAAAAAAGCTTACTTACTAAGTTTAGATTTTAATCCACTTCAAAGTTTGCCCCTTGGGACCACTTAGCCCAGTGGTCCTTCCATGGCTGGAAACATTTTGTAAAGTCAGTTTTTGGGATCGCCACCAAGACTTTGTCGCATTTGTCCATATCCCAGTACTGTCCTCAAATCTCAAACCCTTCAGTGGCATCCTCACAGGGAGCCTGCCAGTTCAGTGTGTGATCCTTTGTTTGGCCAAACACTGTGGGCTGGAGCATTGTCATGGTGAAGCTGCCAGTCCTTCAACTCCCACAACTCATCTCTTGCAATGCACTGCATTCCATAGGTGACTGAGAACTATGTAGTGATTGTTTGACCTTCTGGAACATATTCATAATGAACATCACCACTGGTTGTTAAAAAAAAAGAAGTCGGCATGAGCTTCACTGTGCTCCGAACCTGCTGTATGCCTTCTCTGACCCTGGTGATTCTGGTGGTTTCTATTGTGATGACTGAGCTTTCATATTTAGGTCGTATCCAAACACCCAAGACTCATTGCCAGTTATTATCCTCTTCATAAAGTCCAGATTCTGATTAGCAAAGTTTAACATGTCTCTATCAAATTAAAATGCAACAAACAAGAACATGTCCTCAAACACATGCTGCTCAGCAGCAACAGAGCTGGGCAGTAGCACAGAACATATTTGAACATGGGCACAATGATTCCAGGTCACGTTCCACTGTGTCACATCCATTTGTTCCTACCGGTTTATGAGAACAAAAATATGGATGGATACTTTTCTATCAGACCTTGTATGTAAGTCTAAGGTTGAGAACATCACTGAAAACCTACTTTAAAATAACAAGGCCCCACTGTGTCACCTTTTTTACGTTTTATGCTATTAGGTAAACATCACGTAACATAAAAACGACCTATTAAAAAGTTTCATTGCAACCTATAAAACAGAACTTTCAGTTCCATCAGTTTACAGCATTATCAGTTGCACAGAAAAATATGTGGTATTTTAGAACACATGCTAATCTGTAATGAGGTCTGACTGCTGCTAATTAACTCTTGGACATGTATAGTGCTTAGACTGACCAAAATAAATACAGACAAGGTGGGACCCCTTCAATCCACCAACAAATATTCACATTTAATTATTGATATCTTTAGAATATTTCATTCAACTCTGGAAGGAGAAGCAATTACAAAAAGCTAAATGAAGGTTATATCTACCCCCTGTAGTCTGAAAAGCCCTTCATAATTTGAAGATAAGAATAATAATTTCAAAAAGATGCTACCAGACTGGAGGGGTTATACAGAGTGTGGTTTTCTGTAGGAGGGGACAAAAAGGCCTCAACTTGGTGTATTGCTCAGGGCTATACTTTCTCTGTTTGGAAATATCTGTCCAATTTTACCTCTGCTCAAAAAAGGTCCAACTGAAAGAGGCTTTACTGCCATTTTAGATATAAATACATATATACAGTAGGCGCGGAAAGTGTTGACGCCATCTTAAAAAAAGAACACATTCTTGTGGTTAGCAAGGAGAAACAAATAAATTAACACTCACCATTGAATTTAGTATTTACTGGCAATCCCCTTCACCTTTATTATCTTCTTAAGGCGTCTGGGAAGACTGATGGCATAGTTTTGCAGAACAGACGGACTAAAACTGCTCCATAGCTGCTTGACTGCAGCCTCAAGTTTAGGAAAAGATGATGTGTCCATACTACGCAGCTGCCGCTTCATGTGCGCCCAAAAATTCTCAATGGGATTGATATCTGGGCTGTTTCCGGGCCAATCTCGAATAAAGGGAACCTCACAGTCTGTTAGCCACTGTTTCACTGACTTTGCAACATGTGCAGGGGCAGAATCTTGCATAAATACTCTTGCCTTGGTTTTATCAAAAGAGTCACTTAAAACATCACATAAGAGCTCCAAATAATTGTTCTGGTTCACTTTTTCATTTGCAGGTAGAAT
>JAGKTI010032094.1:0-11977 GCA_018397915.1 Birgus latro
ATGCTTCGTTTCGTGTCAATTCGCTGACTGATAATATATCATCTTCTAGTCATGAGAAAACCGATTGAGGGACGTGAATGTTTACAATGTTTTATTATTGTTATTTTTGTAAACACTGAGAATAAATTTATTCAGTAACGCTGCTATTGCTTGGTTATCATGACGAAATCACCTTCCAAGCTTATTATTACTGTTTTTTTTTTAATGCAACGAAGAAGGAATCAAAGGTCAGGAGCCCGCAGGCCTATTCCCTCCAAGAAGAAATAAAAAACAAGATGTAAGGGAGCCAAATTCAAGATCCGTTTATTTCGAGATGACTGGACACACTGCGTGTGAACAGGGAGACTTGTTTCATACATGAATGGATGGGAGTAACGGTTAACTCTTGCATTACAGAGTTGGACGAAAAAGGGATGAAGGTATGCAACTACACGGGTGCTATGCAACTGTCATAGTTGTGGAGGAATGCAAGCAGACGGCTCAGAGGAGCAGTTACCATGGAATTAACGGTGGAGTAGAAATAAAAATGCAAGTGATGCGAAAAGACAGACATTGAAGGAAACCTCTAAGAAGAGGAGAGATGAAATGCCTTTGACTCCACCTTGTTGAGAAGAGCTGTATATTGGGAGCCTCCCACACACATGACAGTTGTACACGATACAGTGGCAAACAAAACACGTGCATAAAGTCAACAACAGTATGTGAAGGGATAAGGAAGGCACAGACTCGGCTTAGCACACAGTCATAATCTCACTGAAGCAGATTTTGCAAGAAAAGTAATATGATCTTTCCAAGATAATTCCCGAGAGAATGAAACCCCAAGTCTGTTTAAGGATGATGGAGGACTGAGTTGGATGTTGCTAAAATTTTGAAGATACAATTGCGGAAGATTTTGTCAGGTAAAAAGATGTAAGAACTGAGTTCTTGATAAATTAAAAACAATAAGATTACTTCTACCCCAATCAAATATATGAGCCAAGTTGGACATTAGCCTCATCCTTTGTATGTTAAAGTAACTGCTGAGATGGACGCAGCGGGAAGTGAATGGAATGGTGAAGAGTGGAGTCATCAATGTATGTGTGGATAGGGTTAAATGTGCAACTTTGAGGGTCAATGATGAATAGAGGGAAGAGAGTTGGTGATAGGTCAAAGCCCTGAGGAACACCACTATTGATATCTCTACAAAAGCAGCTATAGAACAATCAGAAAGCAAGCTAGAGATGAAAGCTCAGAAATTAGGATAGAAACGGTACAAGGGCAGTTTGGAAATTGTTGATTTATGCCAGACTCGATCGAAAGCATTCGATATGTCAATTGCAATGGCAAAGGTTTTGCCAAGGTATTGAAATGAGGATGACCTGGAGTCTGAAATGTAGGTGAGAAGATCGTCAGTGGAGTGTCCCAGGCAGAACTCATACTGACGATCGGAATGGAGGTTGGGATAGGAAAGGTATTTTAGAAATTTTAGTTAATAGTAAAATTAGAAACTGAGGAAACTGAAGCAACTGGGCGATAGTTAGAGGACTGGGAATGGTCACCTTTCTTTGTGACAGGTTAAACGAGTGCAAACTTTCAGCAAGAAAGGGAGGTACAGGTAAACAGACAAATGTGAAATAGTCTACCTAGCAGGGTGTATGCACAGAAGCACAGGTCTTGAGGACAACAGGAGGGACTCCATCAGACCCATATGCCTTGTTAGTATTGAGGCCAGTGATGGAAGAAATTACATCAGTTGAAGAAACTGTTATCTCAGCCGCGAGGAAGTCAGAGGGCTGAAGTGATGGAGGATCAACACCGGAATCGTCCGAGGTGGAACTGGAGGAGAAAGTCTAAGTGAAGAGTTCTTTATAAGTAGAAGGAATAGCTACGGAATCATCAGAGTGGAAAATAAGAGGGAAGGATGGTGAGATAATGTTGTTAGAAAGGCTTTTGGCAAGGTGCCAAAAGGAATGGGAGGAACTTGAGGTGGAGAGTTCAGATAATTTAGTATGGTGTGATTTTTTTTTTTTTTTTAAGCTGAGCGATGAACAGACTTAACATGATTCTGAGCAGGAACATAAAAGAGATGAGATTCAGGGGTGGGTTGGCTCATGTATCTTCTGTAGGCCTTCTCCTTGTTATGGATAGTATTAGAACAAGCGTGATAGAACCGAGGGTTTCTTGCATTAGTCCCCGGATATGAGAAAGGAATGTATGCTTTCATGCCCGAGAGAATAACCTACATAATCCGCAGGGCAAACTCAGATGGTTCTTGGCCATGGACGCAATAATCATTCCAGGGAATATGAAAGAAGTACTGCATGAGGGCCTCCCAATCAGCAGCTCCAAAGTGCCACATCCGTCAATGCGTGGGAGGGTCCACAGGCCTTACTGGACCAATAGGATAGGTTAAGGTGATAAGGTGGTGATCAAAATAGCCCAACGGAGAGAAAAAATTAACAGCGTAAGCAGAAGATTCAATTGTAAGGAAAAGGCATCATATGTTGGAACTCACTGCAAAGCGGTCAGGGATATGGGTCGGGTGCTGTACAAGCATTAGGGATAGAAAGAAAAGATGTAGGCTTGTTCACAAGGTGGATCAGTGAAAGGAGAGAAGAGCAAAAGGTGGAGGTGAACTTTTTTTAAGTCCAAGAATAAATATTTCAGAGAAAGGAGAAACTGATACATGTGTTCCTTTTAGAAGTAAGATAGCTGAAGAATTTTTCATGGCCAGTTTAATGGCCAATGTAATCTTTTACATGTTTCTTACTCTTCACATAATGAAAAGAAAATAAATAAGGGTTTTGGTTTTCATGAGAAACTTTCGCATCATCTACTCGTTTGTTTTCCTAATGATTTGCAGACCTTGCCGTTGTAGTTTAAGTGGTTCCATCATAATTAATTCCCTGTATGTTTATAATCTTTATGCTCATTTCTTGCAATCCATTATTATCATTGCCTTTACCAAGGCAGAGCGATAATGTTTTTGCCCACCTCTGTGTGTGTGTGTGTGTGTGTGTGTGTTTCTGTTCCCATTGTCTCTCATGAACGGCTTGAGTTACTAACAAGAAACTTTCATTGTATCAAGATCAGGCCAAAATCTTGGCCGAGTTCCAAAATGGGGACCCTGAGTCAAGGTCAAGGTCATCAAAATGGCTGCCAAAGGTCAACTAATTTTTATCGCCTGCTTTTAGCACCGTTATATCTCATGAACGGCTTGAGCTATCAACATGAAGCCCTCAGGGTATCAAGATGTGGTCAAAATCTTGGGTAAGTTAAATGGACAGTCGGGGTGAAGGTCAAGGTCACCAAAACGGGTGCCAAAGGTCTACTAGTTTTTATCAACTGCCATTAGCACCATTATACCTCATGAACGGCTTGAGCTATCAACATAAAACCTTTAGAGAATCAAGATATGGCTAAAATGTTGCAGCCCCTGCCCCCCGGCCCCCCCAGTGTGGGGCTCCGCCATCAGGCCCCTCCAGGGGGAGCGCCTCCTTCCGGCCGGGGTGGGGGGCTTCGCTTGTAACTTGGCCAACAGCATATTCTGGCTGGCGATTAGCATTCGGCTCCATAATACTTTTCTTTCATATCTTCAATATTCTTCGACGTTCTTACTGGTTTATTATTGTGATTTTTTCTTCGGATATATCTCAGTCTTTTCTTTTCCGTTCTATAGATCGCAGTTCATTAGTGAATAATTCTTTCATTTCTTCGATGTTATCTATCTTTGATACCTTAATGCAACTAGTGTTGGAGATTTCCTTTCTCATGTTATCGAAGTTAGCTTTTTTGACCTTAGGATATAAAAGGCTATTTAAACTGGCCAAACAATTGATGATTACTTCAGTCTAATGGTGTTATGATTGCTGTTCCAAAAATTTGCACTAATATCACATAAATTTATTGGATCACAGTCTGTTGCTAGGGCAAGGTCGAAAAACTTATTACTGAGCATTGGTTAAAAAATATCAGAATTAAAATGTATTGTCTAACAGTTCTAACAACGTGTTCCCCTCTTTATCTGGATCAAAATATTTTCAGTCAATATTCCCTCAGATAAGGCAGTCTTTGTTATTTGTGTTTTTATTTCGTTGCAGAGATTTATATCACTTTCCTCGTCCGTATTGGGCAGTTTGAATCTTACACCAAAAAGAATGGGTTTGTTGCTCTAAGTGAAAATTTCGATATACAGAGAATCATATCGTTCAACACCTAGTTAACTGATGTGTACTGCAATCATATTTTGTTAATGTGTATTAGAACTCATCCGCCGGTTTTGTGCAGTCGCGATTTTTTCAAATATTTTATTGTTCTGTAAAAATGCTTCTTTAATAAGGCGCTTGTCACGGGGCTTTAACCGTGATTCTGTAATTAAATCATGTCGGGACTTCCTGTAGTTGCTCAATTAATTAATCTGTCTCGCTTTGAAATAACACTTCTCACGTTCACAAACATTATATTCATAGTACTGCTCGATCAAGTAGGGCTGTGAGACACACTAAAATTAGCCCTGTTTAATCGTTTAAATCCTACGTCAAAATTCCAATGATCCTACAACCTCATGATGGCAATGCAGTCTTTCCATTCCCACTAACCCCTAATTTCCTACCTGCACCAGAAGTGAGATCAGTTTCCCATTTATAATGGTGAGCTGCTTTCACCTCATTTACTCTACTCCCATTGGCCTCAGGGATCGAATTGTTAACAGCTACGTTGATAACTATTCCTCATTTCACCTCTCTATCACTACCTAAAGCATGCCTAATACTGTCATTTAGTATCCTGCCTAACCAAGACTCTACACATTATTGAGGTGAAGGCCATCTCTGCAGTACAAAACTACTGTCATGACTAAAATTGTCCCCAAACAGCAGCAAACATCACACACCCTCCTTACTACACAGTCCTTCTAGCCAACTACTGATTCCCATTATTCTACTCTGGATCACAGAGCCAGCGTCAAATTTTGGTATCAAAACACAGGAAACTAACATCCTATGATGTTCCTTGAAATTCCTAATAACGTCCCTATACTTCCTAAGAATCTTCTGTGAATTGCCTGAAGCTAGATTATTAATCCCTGCCGCTGCAACGCAGATCGAGTCCTCTGAGGCGTTGCTGACTAAGTTATCATCTCTCTCAGTCGCGTCCTGTATCCTACATCTAGGAAAGCAAAAACACTTCGTCCTAGAACACTTAGCACTAAGACTAGTTCCTCTGATGCCTAATCAACGATTCCTTGACAAGTATGAGGCTAGGCTTGCCGTGTCTTTCATCCGCCAGTACCTGAAACCTATTCCAAAAAGCCAGGGTTGTATCACTGTTACATACCTTAGGCTTGCACCTTCCCTTGGTTGGCTGGAAGCCATCACTATCACCTAGCCTGGTCTAAACCTTAACTCATCTAGTTTCTAAGTTATCTACCTTCCCTAGCACTTCTGCTTCGACGTCCTCTTCATGCATTGTCCTAGTACTCACCATTCTAGCCATGTTATCTCAACATGTCAATCTGTCACTGAATGGGTCAGTTACTTCACTATATTTACAAATTTCTAAACAAAGCCAATATGCTAACTCACAGTAAAAGACAGCCCGTATACTCACCTTCATCTTTTACCATGAAGTCCTCTACAATATCATTTGTAATCACACAGCCCTCGAATCACTGGGCAAGCGTTATATTAACGGGCTTAGGAGAGCTCTGAGCACATCTTTACCTGAGCAGTCAGAGCAGCGAAAAAATATGGCGAGAGTTGTACGTGAAAGTAGTGGAAGTAGAAATGAGGGAAAGATAACCAAATGGAAGGAATAAGTATATGGAATCATGTTCATCCTGGACTGACATGGAGCACACACTAATTAAAGTAGTGTTGAGAGAGAGGAAAAAAAGAGGCAACGAAAAAAAAAAATGAAATGCCATCAAGATACAGTAAGTCTATCTATTTATCCATTGCCAGATGCCTTAATCCCGTAAAGAGTGGCCACAAACAAATAGCCTCCATGTCGCCCTATCCTCCTCCATTTCACTGCCTTTCCCCCTGCTAACACACCCGTGTCTCATATACCTCTCCACTCTATCCTCCATCTCATCCTCGGCCTCCCCCTTCCTCACCCACTGTGTCCACCTCACTCACACACAATCTCCTCGTTCGTCTTTCGCTCTCCATCCTCTCCACATGGGCAAACCAACTCACTGCATTTCTTCTAATGCTTTCAATCACATCCTAATCTACACCACAACTCTCCTTCACTTCCTTATTTGTCAGATTGTCTCTCCATGTAACTCCACATACGCTTCTCAAGTAACTCATTTCCACTGCTCTCACTCTTGGCTTGCGTCCTTCTAGCAAGATCCAAGCTTCACTTCCATATTCCATACGTTAGAGTTTGTATATCAGTCCTATCATGCAGTGACTTTTTTACTTCCATGCTCGCTTCCCCATTTCTTATCACTGTTTTCAAAGAACCAGCAACCTTTCTTACCTGTTGCACACTTTCAAACACTTCATCCTCCCAACTTCAATAGTTACGCATCACGCTACCCAAATATTGTACTTAAATACACTCACATTTTCCATTTTCTCGTCATCCAGCCTTACTATACATTCAGTTACTTCATTTCTCTCGAAGACCATAACTTTACACTTCCCTACATTCACATATGTTTTCCATTTCTTACACACTTTCCCAAACTAATTCACCAAGCTTTGCAGTTCCCTATCGTCTTCACTTAACAATATTGTTACGTCTGCGTCCCACACAGTCACAGGCTCCAACATCAGAAGTACAGTATAGGAAGGACGTTGCCCAGTGAGATGTTCTTCCTATGGTCAGCCTTTCGGTGTACAGTACAGATCAGCTCAAAGGTGATGAATAAACACTGGCTTCTTAATTTCAACGTCTTTATTTTCCAGATAATTATACTTAATATTTTCCAACTTCGCTTCACTATTTTCACAAGCACTGAAGATACACAAACTGCCATACGCTTCAGTATTTGCCAGGAACACTTCACTATTTTCACAAGTACCGATGATATACAAACTTCAGTAACACTTCACTGTTTGTCACCAACACCTCACTATTTTCATAAGTACCGAAAATATACTGCAC
Organism: Birgus latro; assembly: GCA_018397915.1. Taxonomy (NCBI): domain Eukaryota; kingdom Metazoa; phylum Arthropoda; class Malacostraca; order Decapoda; family Coenobitidae; genus Birgus; species Birgus latro. The sequence goes on from JAGKTI010032094.1 coordinate 7,096, forward strand.
TGCACTGACACTGAACTACACTCAAACTGAACTGAAAACTGACTGAAATAGCTCGTCTCTTGCCCATCCTTATGTAGCCTTACATTACTCTAGAAACTTCAAGCACACACACGACGGGGCAACAGTTAAAATAGTTACCAACTAGGAGACATCAAAACATGCCAGAGTTTTCTTACACTGCATAACAATCTAAATTATTTAGCATACAAACTTAAATTAAATTACATAATTTCACAATCAAGAAAACAATCCATTAAAGAGAGAAAGAGCAAAACAATTAATGTTCAGCTTACAAAATAACTAAGCTTATATACAGCAGGCTAACTGGCAACTCTGACATGCAATAGTAAAATACCAAGAACATAGAGAAACTTCCAGACTACCTAACAAGCAAATCTCGTTTCTTAACCCTTGAACCGCGGGGTTGTCGGAGGTGCGCCGGGCCCTTCCCGTGGGGATATTCGCGCTCTGACTGACTTTTTAAAAATATTTGCCAAAAATCAGTTATTAGTCCTAGAATATTATAATTAAGTATGCGTTTGGGACATTCCATCAGCTTTCTCCTGGGATGTCTTTTTGGCACTCATCGACCACTGTAGGACTTGTGGAGACTTCTGAAGTTGGGTAACTAAGTCTCCACTTTACTCCTCCCGACTTCGCGTAATATGAATACCACTGCCAGATATTAAAACTAGAAACATTACTCAATGATTTCCAAGTGGTTTGGAATCCATACTCCAAAAAAAAACATTGTGAAAGCAATGTAAAATACGAGCGCGTACGAGCCTCCCACTCGCGCTAATTCGCAGCTGGTATTCTGTCATTTCTTACTACTATACACACTCACACTTTATTATTTCTAGTACTTTATTACACTTATATATATCTACAGTCCTTTACCGCTTCCCACACGATGTTTAGTAGGGGTAGAGGTCACAGGGCCTTTTAAAATGGGCACAAAAGAGGCAGAAATGGAGGGGTGTGATTTCACCGTGATGGACCAGAGTGAACTGACTGTACAATACGTATCTCGGTAGCCAAGAGTTGAAAATGTCAGCTGCTAATGTATATGCTAAGAAATAAGTCGTAGGAAATCTAGACAATACATGATAAATTATGTAGTTCCAGGTGAATATAAATATCATCAGGCTTCTCCCTTCCTTTCTTATATACATTTATATTACGAGAGTAGCTCATACGGCATATTTCACGGTGGAAAAAAAAGCAGGAGAAATTAGCGAATGAGTGCAGGTTAGATGTTGCCAAGTGATAATTAGCCAATTCCGGGTGTAAGGCACTATCAATTACCTTATTTTTTCATATATATATTATTTTGTATAAGAATAGGGCATAGGGCTCATATCAATGGATGAAAACAGTGGAAAAATCAGGGGAAGATTTACTTAGCGCAGAGCGGCTGAGCAGACAACACGAGAGGGTAATGGAGGGGAGGTAGGGAGGGGAGTCTTGAATTGGAGAAAATGGTTAAATTGTCAAAAATGGATGGGAGTACTGATGATTTTGGGAGCTCTGACTATTATTGGACATTGGCAGTGCTGATAGATGATACAAGCCACCACCTGAAAGCACGGGTGAATTAAAAAAAACAGAGTCACAGAAGTGACGCCCTGCTGTATGATCCATTGCACCCAACCGTCGCGAAAGTGACGACCCGCGGTTAAGGGGTTAACACAAAATTTCCCAATGCTGCCCTCTCTCATTTGAGCCACTTCAACATTCGCTGCCCTACCTAGCATCCTTTTTAACCTGCTGAATCCCACCGACGTACGATGCACGTCACTGCTTTTTTCCACGGACAGACCCATCGACATGCATCGTATGTCAGTCAGTTGCAAGGTCCATCATTTGCACATTTTTCAAGATTCGCGGGTGATTTTGGTAGGCATACGTGGGAGATCTTCCTCTACCTGCTGTCAAGCGGGGATACTGCCTGGTCCCACCTGACCCCCTCCTCCCCTCCTCCCCCCACACTGGGCAATTCACCTGTTATCAGTAACCTGGCCAGTAAAGATATGTTGCCCCACGGTCTCTCCAATGACGAAATTCACGGTGAAAGTGATTCCTGAGGTGGAGGACAAAGAAACAAAGCTAGAGGGAGAAACAAACAGAAGTGATGAGGTGGTAATGTCGTAAAGGAAGGTGACATATGTTGGGGTTTTGGGTGAGTGGACAATGCTTTTATCGCCTATATTATTGTGTGGAAACCAGCATAGACTTGTACTACATATAAATTCGTACCAAATGAATAAATTAATATGTAATTTAAAGTGCCTTGAACTAGTTAACCCTTCCATAGTTTTTCTTTAGCCAGGTACCCTGAAAAAGAAGGAAAATGTAAGGCTGATTGACACCTGTACCAACATTTACAAGCTCAGGAGGGTGATTTCTCTTTGAATTTTCAATGTTTCTCACCAAAAGTGGAGGTTTGAGCCCCCAAAAAAGTTGAAAATCGGTCGGGTTCTGAGGGTGTGTTGGGTAAAAATCGGTCGGGACTGGGCGGGTTATGCTGATAATAGTAAGTACCTCTGTCCTCAACCGGTTTCAAATTATAGCCCTCTGAAAATCGGTGACCTTAATTTTGACCTTCCAGGGTCACTGTGTTATCTCCAAAATTTAATCACTTTCTTCTGAGACCAGTGCCTATGTATCATGAAAGTTTCATGTAATTTCATTCAGCCGTTTTTCCGTAAAATTCCTAACGGTCAAAAAAACAAACCAACAAACAAACTCGACCAAAAACAATACCTTGCAGGACTCCATCCCAGGCGAGGTAAATATCTAATCTGCACAACCATTTCTTTTCCCAAAACCTCCCTGTTCTTCTCCAACTAATTCATCTTTTTTTCCCCTCTAATCTGTATATATAAAAGCCACATTGTTTGTTTTTTGTTTGTTTGTCCTTCAATCACGCCCAAACCAAAGGCCAGAGATCTCCAGACTCATATATATTCTGAATTAGGGTGACCCGCGGATGGTTTTAGGGGGGTCAAAATTCAGATCTGGATCATTTGAGGTCACTGGTAGAGTGTTCGCCTTTTTTGGCCCAGGCAACGCCGGGTACCATTGCAGCCCAGTTTTTGCTATGGAGACTCACATGACCACCAGTTCTGACATAGGCTATGTGAGGCTGACCTCTGAGATCATTTGACGTCACTGGTTGGAGGTCATTTCAGGTAAGTGGTAATACACGCTCAAGTGACTAGACCCAGCAACCCAATTTTTGGCATGGAGACTCACACGACCTCCAGTTCGGACATAAGCTATGTGAGGTTGACCTCCGTGGGCGTTTGAGGTCATTGGTCGGGGGTCATTTGAGCTCACCGATAACAGTAAACATGTGCCACAAATACTGTGCGTTAATTTGCGAAAGCTGGAAGAGGATTTCCTGGACCTTTTATAATCCCTCTTCAAAAGTCTTTCTGGAGTACAAAGACTGAACTAGGACGATTACAGTCTTGCCTTTTTGGCCCGGCAACTGCACTTACCCCTGCTAGTTCTGTCTATAAGTTTCCCGCCATATACTTTTCCTATTACACTAAGAAGACAAAAACCCCTATGATCACTGCACACTTTTTTCCCCTTTTCCTTTGTACGGAGAATTAATTATACCTGGCTTCCAATCCTCTGGGACTCTACCTTCCTTCCAGGCCAGTCTCAACATCTTCCATATCCATTCTACTACACTATCTCCCTCATGCTTCAGCACATCACAACACATCGCATCAGTTCCTGGGGCTTTCATCATTTTAACTTTCATCATTGCTTCCATTATTTCCATCCTACTGATCTCTTCCTCCCTTCTCATCACCCTCCGTCTCCCAGCCATTCCCCAGCCACTTGTATTTGCATTACTTTCGTTCTTTGTGCTTAACAGTTCCTTAAAGTGTTCTCTCAGTCTGCTTACCTTTTCTCCCTTCTCCACCATCAATCTGCCATTTTTTTCTTTCGCTCTGCTACTAATTTCTTTAGCATCCTGTCTAAGTCTCTTTACATTCTTCCACAACAGTCGTACATTACACTCAAATTCCTCAGCCACTCCCTTCGTACTCTCTCTTACTAATCTTTTCACCTCTCTCATCCTTTCTTCGTAAACTCCCTCTTTCATTTCTCAACTTCCTCCGTGCCTCTGCTTGCTATCCACTCACTATAGGCTTTCTTCTTTTGCGCCACAGTTTGTCTCACCTCTTCATCCTACCATGTTGTTCCTTGCACCCCCTTTCGCCTTCTCCTCGCGCCAAAAACCACTCCACATCCTGTACAGATTTCTTCTGTGAATATTTATCACACATGTTCTACCTCTCCCATTTGTTCCAAATCATGTTTACCCAATCGCTCCTTCACTTCTCTCTTATATTATGCCTTTTAACATCCTCTAGCTACATTTCTACCTTTCATGTATACACTACTTCCTTCTGTCCATCTCTCATTCTATTCATTCATTGCATTTGTACCTTGACTTTCACCACCACCATGTAGTGGTCCGAAAGTCCACTCCTTCAACTTCTGTATGCACTTGCATCCATAACATACCTTCTCATTCTTTCATCCACCCACACATAATAAATTATTGCCTTCCATTCATTCAGTTCACCGCCCACCCTTCTCATCACTCTCCACGTAAACCTGTGGGTCACTTAGTGTCCAAAGCGGGTACTGGTTATCACAAACCTCCTCCCTGAACAACTGTCCACTGGAGCACTGTCATTGTTATCCAATTCTGCAGGCACACACAACTCGCCACCTACTCCATCCACCTTCACATTTTCTCATTTTCCATTCATATCTCCAATCAAAAACACTCTTATTCTTGTCAACCTTTTCCATGTACGCTTCCACTTTTGCCCAGAACAATATATTATCC
>JAGKTI010032095.1:0-11977 GCA_018397915.1 Birgus latro
AAAAAAAAATGAAAAATCATCATCATCCGGTCCTCCTTTCCCTCCCTAGGACAGGGTGAGGAGTAGCAATATTAAGAATAAAAATAACATTGGCCTCTGAGACAGAGCTGTGCTTCTGGGGGCATGAATATGTCTATGAAATGCGGCAGATAAGTTTCATTCATCATATTGTCATCCTTCTGTACTGCTCTTTACTTTCACCCCCCAGGCAAAGGACTGGCAAGAGATTCTGCAGTTCCTTCTCTCCCACGCCAACAAGGATATTCAGTACCGTGGCTGTGTCATCGTCTACCTCTTGGTCAGTCATGATAAGACCACTGCAGAGAAAATCATCGACACACATTGCAAGGTCAGATTTCATTTGTGTACTGTACTGTATATCCTCATAATAAGCCACCATTTTACTTAAACCTACAGTCCACCAGGTACATGTTTCAGGTGAGCCTAGGGCCACAACAACAACAGGTATATGAACCTGCCATTTTAGGTGTTCTGTTTTCCTCTACAAGTTGCCTTTAAGTGTGTGTTCTTGTTTCCTGTCAAGTCCACTGTGTTAGGAAGAACTACCTTTTAAACTTCCATTGTTACATATAAACCTCATTTGCCAGCTTGCTTAATTGTATAGATGTCGAGATATTTTGGAACACATCCCTAACTTATAATGTTCCAAAATATACACTTTTTCCATACATTTTGTGCTGTACATTGGGGAAAGTGGCAGATCATCATTATAGGTATCAGTGAAACTTTAAGTGGTAGTATTTCTGTAAATCACTTTGGAATGAAACGCAAAAAAGAGCATAAATACGGTGATATAACAGACTTGCTGTACTGTAAATCCTCTGTATAACACCCTTTTTTGTGTTTTCTGACAAGATCACAGTGAACTAATAGAAAATTGCCTATTAAACTACATGTGTTACCCATAAAGCCAATCTGGCATACTCAGTACTGTATTATGGGAAATTATGATATTTTGAAATGGATCCCCCACTTCTAATGGGAACTGCCTGTACCTCACACATCACTAAACGTGTTTTAGTAGCCATTCACAAAATGCCCACAAAATTAATCCTACAACTCCAGTAAAATACTTAAACCCTTCCATTCCTTTTATATTCATGTTACCACCAGATGATTTTATTCAGCTTAGGAAAGACATTTCAAACGGGTTTAGATACAGCATTTGTTAGTTTCTTTACATGTAGAAGGTTTTTAACTTGAATAATACAGTCTGGTGGCAGTCTTGTAAAATGAAAAATACATCATTGTAGTGAAGAAGCTAATGAAGACAGCCCATCACCATGAGGTTTCTCAAGAGTTGAATTATCAGGTGGCATGAAGATTAATGTACATTACACAGAATGAACGGAAGGGGTTTGTGGAGATTTTATCTAACCCCTTTATTACAGTATTCTCTGTTAGACTGAACATTTGGCATTAGTAAGAACAGAACAAAGATCATCATTGTGTTGATGAAATTGACACCTTCAGTCAGATCATGTTTCTGTTTTATTCTTGATATCTCTAGATGATTTAATTCCACTTATGATAGATTTTTCAGATAGGAGGGGTTTGACTCTATTAATGGTCCTCCTTATCTCACATAGAATAGTCTGGTGGTGGCCTGAGTAAAATTAAGTGTACAGCATTCAGTTGAAAAGGCTCATGTAATTGTAAAAACACTTGTAAATTGCAGAATCTAGTTCACCTCATCTTTAGGTGGAAAAAAAAAAAGGAAAAAAAAAAGGTCAGGATGATCATAATGATGATTATTGATAGTGATGTTGGTGATTAGTGGTGGTAGTGGTACTGATGATGATGATGTTTTCCTTCCCTGCCAGACTGCCCTGGAGGCCATCGTCAAAATCGACAACCCTGAGCTGGTGTTACCCAAGTCCCGGGAGTATGCTCATGATGCACTCAAAGTCTGTGCCAAGGAGTGGAAGCTTATCAAGGATCCTGATGCTGTGGACGACTAACCTTTTATTATTACTACCCTAAAAATACTTGCCAGTTTTTACAACCCCCCAAAGTACACACTAAACTCACATGCATTTTCATACTGTCTCATCATACTCCATAAAAATACCTGTTCTTTCTTACTGACCTAAAAACACCACCCTCTTTGAACCACCTTCTAAACATCCACCTTTCATATTGCCCTAAAAATACCCACACATCTAGATTCACCAGTCTTTCTCTTCAGCTGTCTCATTCTAACCTGGTACTTGAATTTGTGATACTGGTAACAATCCTTCATTATCATTATAGTTTTAGCTTTAGCCCCAGGCCATGTCACCTCCAAGTAGGTACTGAGTCACTGTTCTCATGTTTATGGTCTCGGAGCTGATAATTCTTAGGAACTTAGCATTCTGTGGTCTTAGTTTCAGTGCTGTGGATTGCTCAGATAGAGGAGCCTACCTGAAAAGGGCCCACATTAGGCTAAAACTTTTGTATCTTCAGAGTACTTATAAACAGTTTCAGTATATAATTTCATCTGCAGCATATTCTGTGTGGACGTAAGATTGTGTAAGGTTCAAGTAGATTGAGGGTCACTGCTTAGTGCCAGTGAAAAGCAATTGGTAAGGAAGTTTCAAGGAAGATACAGTTGACAGTCCTCCATATTAGCTTCAAATTTTGTGGAACTCTCTAATTCAGGTTTTCTTGTATGATACCAGTAAAGATTTCCACCCTATTATGATAGGATGGATAACTGAAAATGTGATTGTTATGTGAACAGTTTTTAAACACCATCCAAGCCTCTTTTCCCTCCTTGAGATAGAATCCAGAGAGCAAGAACTGTTGAAAGCTTGCCCAAGTAAATGTCCCATACTCTCACTCACTTGCTATTCATGCCACCAGAATTCTGACTTCACCTCATAGGCATAAAACATACACATTCACACACTTCACATTACCTGCCAGCTAGTCAGGCCAATGACTATGATGTCACCAGGTAAAAACAGGGGTGCCAGAACCTTGACATAAACATACCCTCATGATACACGCGCTTGGTATACGATCATTTTCTTGTATGACCAGTGAGAATGTAGGACTTTTTTCATTTTATGATCAGCTGTTCACTTATACAATCACTGTGAGGGCAGGTTTCTCACTGTACAACCATTATAGCACTAAATTTGTTGCACAATCTGTTTTGGAAAAAGCCTGACATAAAACGAGAGAGTGCTACATCTCCATCCAAAATTCCTCTTAACAAGTTTGACCCACTGTCAGTGGCCTAGTCTCATCAACCTTTATAACTTCATTTTCTAATGCACTCAATTTACCTTATCTATCCACCTTCTTTGCAATGCCTTCTCCTGCCTTCAAACACTGCAGTACTTTAGATCAGCAAAACTTCTAGCCCAGAATGTACTGTAGTACTGACAAATGCTACAGGGGCTCAGACATTCTCTTGACATCTATTTCATTTTGTGCATGGGAGGAGGGGAATAGGAAAAGGGGCAAATAAGGTACCATCATTTATCCAAACAAATCACAACTCAGTATGTCATGTTATTGAGGAAATGTGTCCCTAAAATGTACATTAATGGCTCTCTGCTTTCTTGCTCTCTCACTCTGTCGCTTTTAATCCCTTCACTGTGATGACTATTTTTATCATATTCTTCAACTTCCAGATGATTTTATTCTGCTTTGGGAGAGATACATTTGTGGTAGGTGGGGGCACTCACCATCCACTCACTCGATGTAGTGCTGCTCTTAGGTGTCTGCCCTTTCCTCTCCTCTACCCTTCTTTCCTTCAATCCTCTTCTGTCTCTCTTTCCTTCATTCTTTCCTTGTCCTCCTGCCTACGGGTGACTTAACATTCCCTCTTCTGCCTTTCTTTCCTTCATTCTTTCCTCGTCCTTCTGCCTGTGGGTGACTCTACACTGAGTGACAAGCCAAATGGTTTACTGTACACAGGAAACCATGTACTACGTTGGGTGGTAATCTTCTAACCAAATTTTGGTGCCTGATGGTTTAGTGGGTAATTATGGTGCTCCAATCAGATTGAGCTGGTGAAGGTTTATATCCAAGGGGTGGTTGGGGTTTATTGCTCACATAATGCCACTCAGGGATGAGTGAGGCTGGTCACTCTATCTTAAATGTCAGGACCAACTTGCCTAGCCCCGGGCTCCTACGCTCCTCTGTGGGGTGACATAGGATTGGTAATGGATGGATGGATGGGAATACATGGTTGTGAGAAGGTTAATGAAGATTTTTTCTAAACTCCCCACAACAAAAGGTCTCTCCAAAGATGAACAAAGTCATCTGAGTTTGCAAGAATGAATTTTGAAACACGTCCTCTGCCTGAAGAGGTTAGTCTTGGCTCTTAATCTTTATACACATCCTTTCCTCTTGCAGTCCTGATAGCCAGTTCATTTATACCACAAACACATTCCATACACTATTACTTCCTTGTAACTCCTTCCCTTCTAAAATATTATGTCTGTATCATTAAACTTCAGATCATGAGGAAGGCAACCTCCCCACTGTTTGACATCATTAATTCATAGTGGAAAATACCCTAATTCTGATATTGTTTTCTTGTTGCTTACTATGTACTGTACAGTTCAATGTAACTAAACAATACCTGTTTTCATGGGTGTTTTCAAAATGACCTCAATAAACAAGGGGCTTCCCACTGATTGCATAGATTTAATAGTACAGCCACTGCTTTACCCCTTTTTCCTTTCATATTCCTGATGATCACATCACACACTTTTCTTAACCCTCCCTTATAACTTCCTCACTCTCATATTTTACCTGGCTACCTGTAGCTAACGAGGAACCAAGAGAATTCTTCCAGTTCTTAGGTTAACATAATTGTACTTAACTTTTAAGATGCATGTGTGTGTCAGTGCAATTTGTTTGTTATGTATGCCTGTAATTTATTCCTTCAGTAGATCTGCCTCTGCTAACCATAATAAAATTGTTTAATGGAAGAAATCTATCTGTTCATGAACATTGCTTTTAACCCCTTCAGTTTCTTATGCTTAGTAAAATCATGGAGGCAGCAAGACTATAATTATAACAGTGACATTGCACTGAAAGGGTACAGTGTACTGCAAGCCAAACCACACAGTATTTTATCCATTCTTGCCTGCCAAAAGCTTTAGCGGGGAAAAATGATACTCTTACTAAAAGAGTAGCTTCACCTGTAATAATAGTTCTGGAATGAATGATGTAAGTGCCTTATTGTTATTTATTTTGTATAGTTTTTGTACAACTTCCATGGCTAAATGTAGGAATGTTGCTTAATAAAATGTTGAACCAAGTGCAATTGTTAGCTAGACCTGTAGTAATAAAATTTTACAGAAACTTCATTTATTAAAGTTCCCAGCCAGCTCATTAATGACTGTTTTTGCTCTGAATTTGGTCAGGTACAAATGTACAGTTAAAAGTACCAGAACTTGTAAATGTTACACTTCTAAAGAAAACACTATGAGAGGTATACTAAATACACAAATAAATAAAAATACTTTGCCTTAGTCATGCACAACACCTGACAAAATGGTACTGTAAAACAGCAAAATCACTATTCTGTTAGCCACAACATAAATTAATGTATTCTGAAATAAAATTCACCTTTCATCTTCATTTACTTGAGCCTGACAAGACATGACAGAAAACATGAGGGTCTAAACATTTTTGGAGACATTAACAACTGCTACAAGAACTGAGAATAAACAATGAAATTATTAATATTAAGCAGAAAATGTAATGAAGAAAGGGCAATATGAAAACCAGCTGCAAATTGTATTTAAGAAAAAAAAAAAAAAAGGGATTCTGTTTAAAAAATAAGTAATGAAACTACTGTGTATGAAAGGTGGAGGGGGAAGAAATCATCATCATCAACTAATCTAAATTACTTAAAGAAAAATGCATGATGGAGAAAAAGAGGAAATGAAAGATGACATGTGGGAGAGAAAAAAAAGGAACAGTTGTTTGAGCTCATTTCCCAGTATTCATGGGTGCATTGACTATGGCCTGCATGGACTCCTTAACCAGGGCAAGGTTGGCCTTCCATCCAGTGAGTGTCTCATGTAGTGCCTGCCACTGAGACCTGCCAAAGGTTCGATGGACTCGGGATGTTACAAACACTTTACGCTGGTTTTGGTCCATTCGTGCACTCACCAGTTTTGTCTTCAGGGCTGCAGGGGATGAGATAGGATGTGTTACTCAGTCCTCATGGAAAGAATAAGCACTACCTTTATGTCATGGAAGCTGATTCTTGCTGAGTAATTCAAGGTTGCACATAGACTACAGTAGCCTAGTCTTGGAGCCCATACATCTTGCAAGGGGTAATGTGGGATTGGCTGCTGATTTTGTATTTACGAAACTTGGACGACAGTTAACCATTGATAAACTACACAGGTTAAGCAGTTAATTGGTAGGCTGGTGGTAATACTAGGCTTGACAGATATTGTAGTTTTGAATACCATGGAATGGTTTAAAACATCCTTGCCTTTACTGTATTTGATTACTTGTTTTTAAGGCAAAGAATGGAATTTACAAACTATATTACTGCACACATAATGCTACTCAGGGAAATGCAAATGAACATTCTTACCTTGAATGGCTGGACTACATGTCTTGTCCCAAGCCCCTACATTCCTGACATGGCAATAATGGTGTAATGCAGTATCATCATCAACAATTTCTTGCAATGAAATAATGGCAGATAATGGCAAACTCCAACTACAATAAACAAAGGCAACATTACTACCAAACATAACTAGGCTTTGTTTATCCATCTAAAATTATCTCATTGCATTTTGGATTACAATCATCAAAGAGCTGACTGAAATTATCGATCAATCCTCTTACTCATCATTCACGCCTTCAAAATTCTAATCTCCAGCCCACAGGTGATATAATCCACAAGTACTGTATGCTCCACCAAGTTACTGGAGTACTGCATCATCATTACCATAACATCACTACAAAATTTATCCCTTTAGTATGATGAATCCTTCTATATTTTAATCTAATCAAAATTATTTTAATTACCTTGAGTAATTTTGAACAGAAGGGATTAGGTACAGCTTTCATCAATACCATGCCATCATCATCACCAGCTGAACAAGGAAGTGCTCCCAAGATGGATGCAAAGCTGATGATGGGAGAGCTGGAGCTCCTGTTTCTTCAGCCCTCGGGACTAGTTCCTGACCATCCCCCTGTGCTGAACTTTTTCAGTGTTTCAGTACCAGAGAGTAGGCCAGCATGCACTCCAATACATGCTTCTCTAACTGTCGAACACCAAACTACATGCACAGTCAACACTTCTTTTTCAAAAAATGAAAGAAAAATGGCAACTAATAACCAAGCCTTGGAGTCCCCAGGGTGGAGGGAGGACCATAAATCCCCCCATCATCCCCCCCTCTCCCAGTGATGACTCAACGAGGTGCCTGGAACCACTGTCTGACTCACTTCTTCTTCATTTCTGCAACATTTGCGGCCTTTCCTCTAACTTTCGCTCTGTTGAGTACCAACTATCCTTCTCTTCCTAACTGAGACTCAGCTGTCTGAGGCAACTGATAGCAAACCCTTTTCTGTATCCTCTTACTTTCTCTATACTCATTTCAAAGCCAAAGGTGACTGTTGTGTATATGCAATGACATATCTTGATCTCGTGTTCCTGAACTTGATTCTTTTGAATTCTCTACTCTCTGGCTTTGGCTTTCCTGTCATTCTCTGACTAAATATATCTGCACTGTTTATTTATCCCCTGTTTCTACTGACTATGAAAAATTCTTCGACTCTCTTACTTCTATGGAACACATTCTATCCATTTCTCCTTTCTATGAAATCTCCATTCTAGGAGATTTCAATGTTCACCACCACCTTTGGCTCTCCTCTCCTTTCACTGATCCACCTGGTGAACAAGCCTACATCTTTTCTATCCTTTATGACCTAGAGCAGCTCGTACAGCACCCTACCCATATCCCTGACCGCCTTGGAGAGAGCTCCAACATACATGACCTCTTCCTTACAACTAATCCTTGTGCTTACACTGTTAATCTTTCCTCTCCATTGGGTTCCTCTGATCACAACCTTATTACCTTAACCTGTCCTATCGCTCTGGTATGACCTGTGGACCCTCCAAAGAAATGTCATCTGTGGCACTTTGGAGCTGTGGATTGGGAAGCCCTCAGGTAGTACTGTACATCTTTGATTTTCCCTGGAATGATTATTACTTCCATGGCCGGAAGCCATCTGAGTGTGCCTTGCGCATTATGGAGGTTATTCTTTCGGGCATGGAAGCATACATTCCCTTCTCATATCCTTTGGCTAATGCAAGAAAGCCTTGGTTTAATCATGTTTGTTCTAATGCTGTCCACACCAAGGAGAGGGCCTATAAAAGGTACCAGAGCCAACCCACCCCTGAATCACATCTTTTTTATGTTTCTGCTGCCCAGAATCATGTTAAGTCTGTTCTTCGCTCTGCTAAAAATAATTTCATCCATACTAAATGTTCTCAACTCTCCAACTTGAATTCTCCTTGCTCCTTCTGGCACCTTGCCAAAAGCTTTCTAACAACTATACCTCATCATCCTTCCCTCCTCTTTTCTACTCTGATGGCTCTGTAGCTATTTCTTCTACTGATAAAGTAGATGACTTTGCCCAGACTTTCTCCTCCAATTCCACCTTAGACAATTTTGGTGCTGTTCCTCCATCACTTCCCCCCTCTGACTTCCTCATAGCTGACATTAAAATTTTTTCAGCTGATGTATTTTTCTGCCATCACTGGCCTCAATACTAACAAGGCATATGGGCCTGATGGAGTCCCTCCTATTGTCCTCAAGAACTGCGCTTCTATGTTTACACCCTGCCTAGGTAAACTTTTTCACCTTTGTCTATCAAATTGTACCTTTCCTTCTTGTTGGAAGTTTGCTTTCATTCAGCCAGTCCCAAAGAAGGGTGACCATTCCCAACCCTCCCATTGCTTTAACATCCTGTGTCTCAAAAGTCTTCGAGTCAATTCTGAACACAAAAATTTTAAAGAATCTTTCCTATCACAACCTTCTTTCTGACTGCCATATGGGTTCCATCTGGGATGCTCCACTGGTGATCTTCTCACCTACCTTTCAGACTCCTGGTCATCCTCCTTTCGGAACTTTGGCGAAAGCTTTGCCATTGCACTTGACATCTCAAAGGCTTTCAGTCAAGTCTGGCATAAATCTTTAATTTTGAAACTGCCCTCTTACAGTTTCTATCCTATCTGTGCCTTCATCTATAGCTTCCTTTCTGGTCGTTCTATAGCCGCTGTTGTAGATGGCCATTGTTCTTCTCCTAGATCTATCAACAGTGGTGTTCCTCAGGGCTCTGTCCTATCACCAACTCTCTTCCTTTTATTCATCAATGACCTGAGCTGTACATCTAACCCTATCCACCCATACACTGATGACTCCAACCTTCAACTTTCCATTCCGTTCCCGCACCATCCATCTCAGCAGTTACTTCAGCAAACAAGGGATGAGGCTATGGCACACCTGTCTGATTTGGCTCGTATCTCTGACTAAGGTAAAAATAATATTTTTGTTTTTAATGCATCAAAGACTCAGTTCTTACACCTGTCAACCCAAAAAATCTTCCACAGGAGTACCCACTAATGTTTAATAATGTCCAGCTCAATCCTGCATCATCCTTGAACATGCTTAGGGTTTCATTCACTTGGGCCTTATCTTGGAAAGAACATATTACAACTCTTGTAAAATCTGCTTCCAAGAGATTAGGTGTGCTAAGCCGACTACGAACCCTCTTTACCCCTAAACAGTTGTTGACTTTATCCACGGGTTTTATTCGCCCCTGTGTGGAGTACATCTCTCATACATGGGGAGGCTCCCTACATACAGGTCTTCTCAATAGGGTGGAGTCAAAGGCTTTTCGCCTTATTAACTCTGCTCCTCTTACTGGCTCCCTTCAACTTCTGTCTCTTTGCCGCACTGTTGGATCCATTGTTACTTCAATGGTCACTGCTCCACTGAACTCTCTGCTTGCATCCCTCCACCTCTACGACACGCGCGTAGCACCCGTCTAACAACAAACTCTCATCCCTTTTCTGTCCAACTCTCTAATGCCAGAGTTAACCATTATTCCGAGTCTTTCATTTATGCAACAGGTCAACTCTGGAACTGTCTTCCTCTGCCTGTATTTCCTACTTCCTATGATCTCCAGTCTCTCAAACGCAGTGTGTCCAGGCATCTCGAAATGAACGGATCTTGAATTTGGCTCTCTTCTGTATTTTGATTTTGTTTTTTTCTTGGAAGGAACAGATTGTGGGCTCCTAGCCTTTGGTCCCTTCTTCCTTAAAAAAAAAAAAAAAAAAAATCCTGACCCTTTGTCCCCGAGGCACACTCATGAGTTGAATAAGACTGCCTTGTACTATCAAGAACGACAATACAAAAGGATTTAAAGAAAATGCTAACAAAGAGACCTTACCTTCAATAATGGATCCCTCAACTTCATCATCATCCTTATCTTTTTTTCCCCAGCCACTCTCTTAAGAAGAATAAAATGCAATAAACAAAGCATCAGGAAAAGAAAAAAAGAAACAAAATACTGGTAAAAAAATCTCACCTTCAATAATGAATCCTTCAACCTCTTCTGGCCCCAGCTGAAGCTCCTGCATGATAATGTCAAAGCTCATCTCAGTCTGGTTCTCGGCCATCTGGATGAATGTCAACAGTCGCATCTTGCGCACATTTGCTTCATGGTCCAGTCCTGGGGTCAGAAGTGAGATGGTTAATAGTCTATCTACTCTCTATCTATTGCCAGACGCCTCAATCCCGAACGGGGTGGCCACAAACAAATCGCCTCCATGTCACTCTGTCCCCTGCCATTTCACTACCACGCTCCCAACTCACACCCCCCTCTCTCATATACCTCTCCACTCCATCCCTCCATCTCATCCTCGGCCTCCCCCTCCCTCTCGCCCCCTCCACCTCACTCACATACACTCTCCTCGTCAATCTTTCACTCTCCATCCTCTCCACATGCCCAAACCACCTTAACGTGTTTCTCCTAACGCTTCCCATCACGTCCTCAACCACACCACAACGCTCCTTCACTTCCTCATTTGTTAGTCTGTCTCTCCATGTGACTCCACATGCTCCTCTCAAATAACTCATTTCCACTGCTCTCACTCTTGACTTCTGTCCTTCCAACAGGGTCCAAGCTTCACTTCCATATGTCAGAGTTGGTATCACAATACTGTCATGTAACAACTTTTTCACTTCCATGCTCACCTCCCTGTTTCTTATCACTGCTTTCAACGAACCAGCAACCTTCCTTCCCTGCTGTACCCTTTCGAGCACTTCACCCTCCAGACTACCATCCTTACTCATCACACTGCCCAAGTACTTAAATTCACTCACATTCTCCATATCCTTCCCATCCAATCTCACTATACACTCACTGGCTTCACTTCTCTCGAAGACTATCACTTTACTCTTCTCCACATTCACCTTTAGATTCCGTTTCTTACACACTCTCCCAAACTCATCTACCAAGCCTTGCAGCTCCCCTTTGTCTTCACTCAACAACACAGTATCATCTGCAAACAACAGTACAGGGAGTTTCCACACACTGCCCTCTCTCACTAGGGCCACTCCATCATCCACTGCCCGACCTTGTATCTCTTTTATAACCCCATCCACCACCTCACATGCTGCACAGATTTCTTCTGTGAATACCTTGCACACACCCTCCACATCCCCCATCTGCTCCAATCTATATTTACCCAATCGCTCCTCCACTTCCCTTCTATATTCAGCCTTTATTCCATCCTCTTGTAACTTTTCTACCCTCCTTGTAACACATACTTCCTCCTGTCTTTCCCTTCTTCTCTTCCTCCATCTTGTTTGGACTCTGATTCTGGCCACCACCAAGTGGTGGTCAGAAAGTCCACTCCCCCAACCTCTATATACTCTTGCATCCATTATACATCTTCTCATCCTTTCATCCA
>JAGKTI010032096.1:0-11977 GCA_018397915.1 Birgus latro
TGACTAGTAACCAAGGGTACTCATTCCCTGACTAAGGCTCACACTCCATACAGAGACTATGTAAAAATCCCTAATTCCTTTTCAGTAGCTGATGGCCAAGTGTAGTCAGATTCAGATGGTAATTTTGGCTAGTGATCAAGGAGACTCATTCCATACTGATGACCATGGAAAGGATATCTGCCTATAGCATTAGCTTGTTCTGCCACTGAACTGTGTGAGATGGAATGCATAAGGCAAAATGTAGGCCAAGTAGAAGGTAGAAGTAGTAGTGTTATCTACTGTATAACTCTCTACTCTGAGTATCAGTAATTTGTACTATATTCGTACAATCATTGCAGTGGTGCTCTGTGATGGCGCGGGGTTCCTGTGGGTGTGGATGGAGTATCGATAGCCTGGTTCCAGAGAGATGGCAGCCTGATTCCATTGCAAGAGGAGTGATGGGAGACTGCCTGGAGTACTTGAAGCAGTAGCGGAGCCTTGACTGTGTGGATAGTGGTGTATGTCTGTTCATTGCAAGTATAGTACTGTCTCCTGTCTATCTCCTGTCTCTTTCCTGTCTCCTGTCTCTCCTGTCTCTTGTCTTTCTCTGCTCTCTCTTCTGTCTTGTCTCTTGTGTGTCTGTCTTGTCTCCTGTCACTCCTGTCTGTCTGTTAGTGTAGGCAGGTAATTATGGAGGGCTGAATTGAGCAAGGACACTCATTCCTGCACTGTAGCCAAGGATGAGATGGAGGGACGGAGTGTAGAGATGGGAGGGACGGAGTGGAGAGATGGGAGGGGGTGTAAGTTGGAGGGATGGAGTGAAGATATGAGTAGATATGGGAGAGAAGGATGTGAGTATATGGTAGAGGGGAGTGTGCACTGGAGGGATGAGAGAGGGGGTGTGAGCTGGAGGGATTGAGGGATGAGAGAGGGGGGGTGAGCTGGAGGGAGGGCAACTAAATGGCAGAGGACAGGGCAGTGTGGAGGATATCTGTGGCCACACCTTACAGGATGAAGGTGTCTGGCAGTAGATAGAATAGATAATTAACTGACTTTCCTGTTGATGTGGCAGTGGTAATGTCCAGTGAAAAGGCCTGGTAACCAAGGACACTCATTACTACCTCCATAACTGTAAAATTAATGAAACTGTAGTCACTTAAGTACTAAAGTTGAGAATGGGCCAGTTCCATCAGGTGAAGGACAGACTACAGTATAGCTAAGTGGTAAGATTATTTTGATGGTTAAGAAAAGGCACCGATTTTAGCCTTAAATTGGTATAGATTTTTGTCCTTTTGTAGTTTGATACAGCTTAATGCCAGATTGACATTACCTTGCCTGTACGCCTTTGCCCTAGGCCTTCTTAAATAGCATAATTAACAAGTCATTTAGATACAGATGTTGGAGGAAGCTAACAGATTATACAGTAGACTGTGCCAGAAAGATTAGGGAATAGATGATACCTTATGTCCTAACAGATGTGTCCAGTGTGGGTGAAGGCAGTGGTAAAGTATGTCAACACAGGTGATTATAGACATTTAATGTCCATTGCAGTGGGCATGTGGAGAGAATGGAGGATGCCAACTGGGTGCAGAGGGAGAGAGGTGTGAATGTTGAGGGTTGAGGGTAGAGTTGAGAGGAAGGGGTAGATTGAGATGGTTTGGGAGGAAGGATCTGACTGGAATGTATTGGTGTTGTGATGAGGAGGGGTAGATTGAGATGGATTGGGAGGAAGGATCTGACTGTAGTGTATTGGTGTTGTGATGAGGAGGGGTAGATTGAGATGGTTTGGGAGGAAGGATGGGACTGGAGTGTATTGGTGTTGTGATGAGGAGGGGTAGATTGAGATGGTTTGGGAGGAAGGATGGGACTGGAGTGTATTGGTGCTGTGTTGAGGAGGGGTAGATTGAGATGGTTTGGGAGAAAGGATGGGACTGGAATGTATTGGTGGTGTGATGAGGAGGGGTAGATTGAGTTATAAATTTAAGTGCATCCTGTATTATTTGTGTCCTTGCTTCCTGCCCTTCCTCACCCCATCATTAGGCGGAAAAGATCGGATGAAGGAAAATGAAGATTGTTCCTAGATAGTTCACTGTTTGCATTTGCTTAACTTGAATAGGGAAGTAACATTATACTGTATAGGAAGAATGCATTGGTTACCAGGCAGATATGGGTGTTAACGTATTTCACTGAGAAACCTATTTACTAGAGTAGAGCCCTTAACTTAGTTGTGGAGTCAAGGTATCTGCTTTTTAATCTGGGGGACTTGATGCTGAAATTACCCTTTTGCAGCCCACCATTCTCCTTTTGAGAGAGAGGTACCGGTACACAACTGTATTGGATGGTTTGATACATCCTTCACTTATCTCCTTCAGCATAAGAGTTAACTGTTGTTACTGTTTACTGTTGTTGTAGTTTAAGGTTGAATTGTGAAGGATATTTGTACTTTAGGGCAGTTGGACGAGGGCAGCTTGATAGCAGAGGAGGCCACCCCTGCTGTTACGTTGTGTGGTGGTAGACATTCTCCACCACCACCACCACCACCACCACCTGTGCTGTAGGGGAGCAACTTGGCTGGAAATTAAAAAGATGAGTACCTTTAACAATGTTGTACTTACCCACTTAGGTGCCAGGCTGTTGAAATAACCATTGATGGACCCAGTGGAGTGTTTGGTACATCTTGTATAGTGTTCTGTAAATCTTGCCATGGTACTGGCTTTAGCTAATTGCCAGTTGGTTGCAAAACTTGCCTCAAAAGATGTTAGTCAAACTGCACAAAACCTGTGCTTAAATATGAGCAAGGTAAAGGTGCAGTCATATTGCAGAGTGTTGTTAAAAACTCACTTTGCTAATTGGAATTACCTGCAGTAGGTGTGTACCAGTTAATTGGCATCGCTAACAACCACATCCCAGGAAGTGATCCTTGCCACCCCTTGGGCCTTAGGTTTCATTCTTAACTTTTCCGTATAATTTTAATAGTGTTTGGAGAGTTGCAGCAGAAATCAGACAGCCAGTATTACCCCTTCACTAAAGAAAATATCCCCAGAGCTGGATAAAACCACTGGGTGTGTGCAGGAGTGAATTAACACAACAGGAAGCTGCCTTACTTTCTGCTGTAACAATTTATTTTACGGGTTAAACCTAAGTCAGTTGGAGACACCTGCATTCAAAAGGAAGCTCCCTAACACCTCTTCCTTAGCTATTTATTTAGGGAAATCAGCCATGTCTTATATGCAGATTTTTGCATTTCTAAGTTCCATTGGTACTTGTTCTCTCAAATGCCTTGATTTTAGTTTTGATGGAGAACGACAGTTGGGTGCGGAAGGTGATAAATGGCAGTGTAGGGTTGTGAGAGGCAGACTGAAAAAGACCTGGGATGAGGTCATGGGGTGTGACCTCAGGGATAAAGGACTGAATAGGGAGGCTGCCAGAGATTGAGCAGTTTGGAAAGCTGTCATTAGGTTATACGAAGGTCGACGCATTCAGGCACGTTGGAGCCTTTATAAACAATACGATAGCAGTATTTCCAGATTCTGTTAATCCTGTACTTTTTGAACTGGAAGATATTGCCTTATTAACCCCATCAGAGCTGTAAGTCCTCCCTAAGTTGTAAAATGCCTGGTGGTGGCAAGAATAAAACCAAAATGAATCACTAAGGAAGAGGTGCTAGGGAAGTTAGGGAGGTTGAATTAATCTATGACTGTTTTTCCATCAGCCAGGGACTGTTTCCCTTTAACCATTGACTAAATAGTGGTGTCCTACTGCCAGTGACTTACCCTGGGGATGGGGGGACTGGACACTTGGCCAGTATCCCAGCTTGTCATAAGGGACAACTAAGAGGAACCTTTTTGTCTAATCTTTCCCTCAATACTGTCCTCTCCTCTACTCCCCCACCTCTTCTTGATATTTCCTTAATTCTTTTGGCCTTTAGTTTCCCCCTACTCCTTTCAGGCTGGACACTGGTATTATGACATGGACAATTTAAGGACCTGCCATTAACACTGCCCCATTCTGCCTTCCTCCCTGTGCTGTAACCCCAGACTGTTTCATCGCCAAGCGTCTTCTTAGCCAAAGCTGCTTCCGTGCCAGTCTTGGTGCCGTATAGCCAGTGTGACTTGGTGATGGTTCACTAAGTCCTTCCTGCCGCCAGTGATAAGCTCGTAAATGCAGTGGTCAGGCGTACTTCACTGAATCATTGACTTTGTTCATTTCTTGTTCGGGAAGAATTTTTTAACTGTTCTAGCTTACTCATGGAATGCAAACTTTGAAATAGTCTCCAGAATTACTTCAATAGACATAGATGGATGGATAGATAGATATAGATGGATAAAAAAGCAGACAGGGAGTGTGGTGAACTATCTTAGGTGTATTAGCAGTGGTGACAGTTTTTACTGTCTTGAAAAATGTTAAGGTGCTGTCGGCTGATGTTTATAATCTGTCAGGCTGATGTTGCTACTGTATTTACTGTAGATGCCTGGTGGTCCAGTGGGTTTAGGTGGATGTGCTGTGAAATATTACTGGGTCTGTTCACCTGTGGCAAAGCCAGCAGGTCTTGGAGTGGGACTTTTTTTTCTCTCTTCAAGGAAAGTTTAAATATCTGCTCTTGGAGAACTGTGAGTGATTTTCTTATGAAATACAAAGCTGCTCAGCCTGAAATTGTGTTGATGTATCATGTCAGCTTTTGCCTAAGCTGATTATTGGGTGCATTTTAAGTTGACTTTAAGGAGGCAGTGTGGCAATGTAGGAAATACAGAGTTGTTCAGCTTGAAATGTTGATTAGATATGTCAGCTGTTGCATCAGCTGATTATTAAGCAGTTATCAATTTTGGCCGTAAGGAGCCACTGTAATAAATGTTTCACATTGAGTTTCAGAGAGAAATTTACACATTGGCTGCAGGTGTGTGCAGATAGTGTCTTGTTGTTTAGGTACAGAATTTATACTTGTGGTGTTGAGTGTAGATAATGCAGTTGGCTGCTGTTTGAAGGGTAGTTGTGATAGTGTGGTAGATTAGGTAAGTGTAGATCAGGTTTGAGTGGTGGGTGCCTCAGCAAGCCCAGCTTAGTATTTCAGTGTTTTGTAGGGGTTCAGTTCCTTGAGATGTAAACACAGCAGCTAATGTGTTCTTGTATTTGCAGGAAACGTGACGTCTGACAAGATTTATGAAGATACAAGATGACAAGATCAAGTCGTGTGTGTAAATGCATTTGTCCAAGAAGATTGGTAAAGTGTTAAAACTCCATCTCTCTCCTTTTGCTTTAACTTGGCCTAAAAATACCTTGCTCATGAAGAAGGGTTGTGGAAAGGGTTTAATGACCAAAAATTAAAGTAATTTAATCCTAAGTGTTTAGCTATACTGGATTAGATAAACTTAGTGATGCTAGTCATCAATTGCTGTGCAAAGGTTGTAGAGCCAATGCTGTTTTTGTTTTTGCTACTGAACTAAGTGAATTAAGCTGTCAGAGGAAAACCCTGGGCCAAGTTAAAGTGAAAGAACTGTAGTTGTGTGTACAGAAAGTCCTCATTTATGCCAGGCTTATATGAAGAAGTGCTGTATTTTGTGCCCAGGCTTATCTCAACATGAACATGGTGGCTGAATTGGCCCTTATCCTGTAGTCCACCATTTTCCTTTGTGGGATGATAGGGAAGTATAAGACTAGTAACCAAGAAGACTCCTGTACATCACCATCCTTGGAGGATAAGGGAGGGAGTTGAGGGATGTTTTGTTTAATGGGATTGTGAAATGAAGGACCAGTTACTGCTGCTACCACAGGCAGTCAACAACCTTTTGCAGAGCCACCCCACAAAGTGAACCAGTGTTCGCTTATGATTAATAGTGTCCTGCAGCAGCAAGGTGTGGCCAAGAGAAATAGAAATGACAGGAAGGAAAGGCAGAAGTAAGGAGAGAGGACAAACACATCGATGAGTTGAAGGTGTAGGCAGTACCACAGTGCAACCTCAATAATTCAAACCTCAAGCGTTTGGAAACCTAAAGTTGGAATACCATAGTTTATGAATTCTGTAATAATTATTTCCCAGTGTTAGCTCACCAATACCCCCAGACACTAGCCTATAAATTGCCAGCTACACTTACCCGATACTAATGTCCTGGGTCGGTATTTATCACAGTCCTTACGATTTTTCACAACCAAGCACTCACATCTCCCAAATTGCTCACAGTTGTAAAAACTTCCTAGGAGTTATTTACCAATGCTCTCAGAGAATCTCACAACTGTGATTATGAATACTTCTAGGATTTGCTTGTGCGTGTGAAAACGTGCTACACTTAATGAAAATTGGCGACCTGTAGGTCGTAAAATAATCTTGTCTGACGGTTATTTTACTACAAAATTCAACTAAGAGTATTGATAAGCGAATCTTGACTTTATGTTGATTTTCCCAGATTTAACGATATTTGTACTCCAATCTAAAATTATTGGCAACAAAATACCATTTCTGTCTGAACACTTCACGTTTGTGTACTCGCACACAAAATAAACAGTGATAATCACCGCAGAGGCATACACCAGTTCAGTGTGAGATGTATATGCAGCAGTCTTCTCAACATCACCCATTTGTTCCTTCATATTGTTGCTGTATTATTTTAACATTCTTACATGAAGCAGTTAAACTCGAAACGCCGTACTTCACTGTTTTCCGCTCATTGTGTGGCATAACTTAACCAGCCAAGTAAATAGCAGGCATTGTACTGTAAAAATGGCCCATAGGAGTAAGCATCAAGTTGTACCGTGTCCAGTACTTCTAACAGTATGTAGAAGACATGTCAGATGTGTTCTTAATGCTATGTGACCCGATATTTTAGTCACATCCAACCAATGATTCCTTCCAACCTGTTTAGGAATGCTTGTACCGAGGTTTAGAAAGTGATGCAAAAGATGAATACCAATACATCCATAAATCATACTTATTAATAAAAAAAAAAATGTATGTGGAAAGTAAACATCATGCAGTGTTATTTATTGTATTCTATATTATCTTAGAATTTACTAAAATGGAGGAACTGGGGTGAATGTACTACATTATACAAAGCTTAATGAAAACAGTACTAATATAAAATATTGAAACTTTGAGTGATGAAAGCTTTTCAATTACAACAGTGTTATGGACTGTGTTCAAAATTGCCTTAGATTTAACAATAATGGAGGAACTGTGAGCCATAAGAAATGCATTAAAGAAAAGCAATATGAATTTAGTAACAGCTCATGTCTCTACGAGGGCAAAAATTCCGTGGACGACGGATTCGTTGTTGTTGCAGTCGATCGGCCATCTTGCCTCTCTAGCGCTTGTGAAAACTCCCAAATCCTTGTGACAGCTACCCACTACTCACAACTGGGACCCCGAGATGTGAATATTCACAACGCTTGTGAGACATGATAAATAGCTTTTAGGAGTTTTCACAAGTTTATGAACATTGACAAGACTTATGGTCATAAGGAATTAGGAGCATTGATAAATACCGGCCCTGATCATCTTAGTATAAAGTGTCTGATTGTTCATTAAAAATATCCTTTCCTCCTTGTGGTTAAGAAGCTGTGTTTCAGTTGTATCATATTCAGATTTCACTGCAATTGTGGCTTCAAAAAGGTGTGCTGGCTTTACTGATTTGTGCATTGCTGTGAAAAGAAGTATTCAGTATAACAGTGCAGCAGAAGTACACAGTATGTATATGTGTTGAGACTTGTTTTGGAAATGACCATGTATGACCTAAAACATTGAAAGTACTCAGTTGTGTACTGGCTGACACCAGAGTAAATAAGTCATTGCAGGTGTTGTCAAAGATAGTGGTGGTGTTAAACCTGACAGTATATCACATTACAAAGCAGTGTGATAAGATTGTTCTTTGTCAGGTGAAATTATGGCAAATATTCCTTTATCCCACACCACCACGGAACACCGCTTGTCACACGTCAACTAATTTACTCCCCTTTGACATAAGCCTTATTGTTGGCAGGCAGCAGTCTTGGTATAATTCTTAGACTGTTTGCATCACTGTTAAATCACTGTGCAATCCGTTTGAGTAGATATAAACCTCCATCTCTTTCCAGTCGTTGCACAGGTTATGCAGGTATTGCATTACTGTTTGAAATTTCAATGTTTCTGTGAGATTACATTGATACAGGCTTGCAGTAAGTGTTTATTATAACAAATCATAAAATTAACTAAGCATTGCAATGCACAACACATGAAAAGTGTAGCATCACACCACACTGGTCAGGCTGTAATATAAACAATAGGCTGATCACCCGCCACGCAACACAAGGTGGTGGGCTATACTGTATGTCTAGAGCCAGACATCATAATCCTGTAAGGGGGGACTGTTTGACTTTGTTTTATGGGGAGGACCACTAACCCTCCGCCAACCCACTTGGTGACGTAGGAAACATGTATGGTTGGTTATATGGTTACTACCCAGCGTTGTAAATGGTTTTCTGGTTTACAGGAAACCATTAGGTTTGTCACTCATGTAAAGCCACCTGAAAGGAAAGAAGTGACAGGAAAAATACAGAACTAGGAAGAGAGGAGGACAGACACAGAAAAGAATGATAAAGGTGAAGGAAGAAGTGGCAGCACTACAAGTGAATTGCTGAAAGATGCAAATTTTCCTGTACAGTACTGTAGTTTGTACAAAAATAAATGATTATTACTTACTGGTGGATGTTAAGTAGGACTACAAGTGTACAGTGTTGTAGAACAAGGGGACATACACATGATGAGGAAAGGGAAATGGTCAAGAAACACTGCATAGTTTGTACTGATTATTGTAATGAATGATTACCTTGAGTTGGATAAATGGTAGTGTTAACATTGGAAAATAGGATGCCTGAAGCCAGCTAGTTAGCCCAGACTACAATGCTTGTGTCAGTAGCATGTTTAAACCATGAGAATTGTGACAGCCACAGAAATGCTTTATTAAAAGTTCAAATACGTAGGACACGAGCACTTTGAATTTTAGAGGTTGCACTGTATATCAGGTGAGTAGATGATCACAATAGCCTACCCTGCAGGACCAGTAACCAAGGAGATGCCTGATAGCAAGTCTATTGCTATACCACATTGGTATGACTGGTAGCCCTACCAAGGACACTGTGCCACCTCTTTAAGGCAGCCTTCTCCATTGTTTAATAAATTTCATCACCCTCATAAAGAAATTGTCAACTTTTTGGGAAATTGGGAAAAAAAAAGTCAATTCTTAACTTTTCAATGACTTAGGCAGAAACTTGAGGTGCATTTTAGGCCACTCACACGCTAGACAAAACAAAGGCAGCTGTACCAGTAGGTGTGCCTCTTGATGAATTGATTTAGGCAAAAAGCCAGAAATCGACGAAAAATGACTTAGCCAGTTTCTTTATGAGGGTGACGATTTAATTGTTATAGGATGTTTTCAAATGTGACAGATCCCTATTCCCTTTTGTCTCAGTTGATGACAGTGTGTAGTTAGATTGAAGGGTTGATGTGACTAGTAACCAAGGGTGATGGTAGCTAGGGCTGGTGGCAGTACTGTCAGAGCAGAGGGAGTGTGGCCATGTGTGGTTTACCAACTGGGATGTGGGAAGTAATTACATCTTGTTCAGTGTTTGGTACGAGGGTGCATGAGATGCAGTGGTGTTAGAGGTAGACTGTGGAAAATACTGATATGGTGTGTGCAGTGTGTGGGGGACAGCATGTGGAGATTCAGGCATGAAAGGATTGATCTTGCTGGTAAGTTGAGTGTGTGGAGGACTTTTTTTTTTTTAATGGTTGGAGGAAGTTGAGAGAGCTGTTGCCTCCTGAGATTGAAGGGGCTCTCCCTCAGTGCCAAGGGGTCTTTGTATGTGGTATGTGTTAGGAGTGTAATGCTGTTTGATAGCAAGACCTGGGTAGTGAAGGATGAGGATGTTCGTAGGCTCAAACATAGAGAAATGACAACGATTAGATTTGCTCATAGTGCATCCTTCAATGACAGTCCTTGGGAGGGGTGTTAGGACTGCAATGGAAGAGTTGAGGAAGAGGATGGGACTTGAATGTATTGATGTAGTGATGAGGAGGGGTAGATTGAGATGTTTGAACATGTGGAGAGGATGGAGGGTGAGAGGTGTGATTGTTTAGGATAGAGTTGTGAGAGGCAGACTAAAAATAGACCTGGGATGAAGCCATAGAGTGAGACCTAAGGGATAAGGGACTAAACTGAGAGACTGCCAGAGATCAAGCAGCATGGAGAGTTGCCATCAGGTGACCAAGGCTGACTCATGCAAGTATATTGAAGCCTTTGTAAGCGGTAGGAAAGTAAACGAAGGCGACTAATTCTTACGTCATAACTAAGGATCAAATAATGGAACCCCCCCTTTTATTTTTTTAAAGCTTAGTCAGGGTACAAAATTTTCCATTAGCAGTTGTGTGGGGGGAACACTTAGTTTAGGCCAAACCTGTGGCTAAACGAGGACATCTGTACATGCAGTGTGTGTATTTGTGGATGTGGGAGCATCTTTTGGCCAGTCAGTCAGACCTTTTGATTTGTCTGCAGTTCTTCACTCGTGTAGATTATATATTGCGGCCGTCATGATCCCACATCCATTACTTCTATGTGTGAAGCTATAAAATATTTTCTTTATTCCAATAAATGATTCTTTAATATAAATGTTTATTTAATATGTCTTGATATTCTGTCTGGTGGAGTAAACTTTTTTGCCTTT
Organism: Birgus latro; assembly: GCA_018397915.1. Lineage (NCBI taxonomy): Eukaryota > Metazoa > Arthropoda > Malacostraca > Decapoda > Coenobitidae > Birgus > Birgus latro. The sequence goes on from JAGKTI010032096.1 coordinate 10,666, forward strand.
AAGACTTGCAATATGCCAGTTTGATTTTGACAAGGCAGTCATAGAATTTCCGATATTTTGGAGGTAGTAAAATTAATCGTGCTTTTTATAATCGTACGTTAGTTTTGCCAATGAGAGAAGTATTGCTGCAACTTTTAATCACACACAAACAAATAAATAAAAATTGCTTATGGTGCAGACAAAAAACTATTTGAAACTTCTTGACATTTTGCACTAGTGGCACAGTGATGCAGCGCCAGTGTTTATTCCATCTGAGTACAAACAACTGTTGCATATTTATCTCATTTCTGTTGCTACGTCAATGGTCACTGCTGCTCTGAAACGTATCCTTACATCCCTTCACCACTGTGGTGGATGCGTAGCATCCATCTAGCAGCAAACTCGTCCCTCTTCCGTCCAACTCTAATGCAGGAGTTTACCATTACTCCCATTCATTTATGTATGCAACAGGTCAACTCAAGAACTGCCTTCCTCTTCACTTCCTATGACCCTCCAATCTTTTAAATACTGTGTCCAGGCATCTCAGAATTAATGGATCTTGAATTTGCCTCTTAGTTTTTTGTTGGAGGGAACAATCTTTCAGACTTTCTAGCATTTGGTTCCTTCTTCCTTGCATAAGATATTTGTAATTGTTTTATCTGGTGTAGTGTTTGTCTAACATGTTCGGCTTAAAGACCAGTTGCCTGGGTATGAAATGGCCAGGTAGGCCAGGAACAGTATACTGATTATACATTTACTAGTTGCATACTTGCACGAGACCATGAGAGATAAATTTAAACTCCAGCCCGTCTGGGTTAAGATGCGTGTCTGTTTATTAAATGATAAAGAAATTATTAAAGAGTGAAGGCTGTTTTTAAGAGCAAAAGGTAACCCCATTTTTTTGAAGGGGAATAAAAGTCCTAAAGGCAAGAAATGTGACTTCATACCTTGTAAAATATATAACTTGTGGCCTTACTATCAGTGGAATGAATGTTTTTTTTAAAGGAAGACCTGTTTTTGGTAGGTATGTTTTGCCTGCATTCCACATCTTAGTCAGAAATAGGTCATTCAGTTATTCTATGCCACAAGTTGTGACAGCTGGAAAAGAATGAAAAATATGGGCCAAGTAACAGTGAAGAGTATAAAATTGTTAGGTTGAGTGCAATGTGATTTTGTTGATGGACATTCAACATGCATCCGAAGCAGTGCATGTTCGTATCTTGGAACCCGTTCAGTACTGTGATGTCTTTTCTCAGTTTATTGTTGGTATATTCCACAAGATTTTAGTTAGGTTTATTCTTGCTGCTGCCACACTATTTTATTCAGCTTAGTA
>JAGKTI010032097.1:0-11977 GCA_018397915.1 Birgus latro
CACACACACACATATACATAGATAGAGACAGACAGTGTGTGAGAGAGAGACAGAGAGAAATATAAAACTTTAACAAAGAACACTTACGATGGATATATCATCCAGAATCAACCCGAACTGTGCAGAACGTTCCGTCAGCTCTTCACATACATTGCGGGAAACCTTCTCTCGCTGGGTGATAAGCTCTCCTGCATCATATCGAGCCTGAAATGGAAAGGAAACATTAACATTCTCAGGCACTTACACCTACCCTTGTCATCATCACCATCCTAAACACCTCCAACTTAAAGATGGGGTAAGGAAGAGGAGGAGAAGGTAGAAGGCAAATCAACAGCATGTCCAAAGAAAAGGGCCACACACACACACATTCACTCATACTGCATGCCCCTAGAAACCTGACTCCACTTCAAAAGCATAAACACCCAACACCCACACATATGTGCTTCATATTACCATACCTACCAGAGGCAAACTGATTACTGTCAAGTTAAATAAAGGGTGCCAAATCCGTCACTCGCTCCTCCTAGCTCAATCCCACCAATTCCCAAGCCTCATCAACATTCATACTTTGCTTTCTCACACAATCATTTACTATAGCTATCCTCTTCGTTGTCTACCATGCCTCCCTCTACCTTCAAACAAATCCACCCTCCCTCCACCACTCTACTTATATCCATTCTCTCCTTATAAACATACCATGGAGGCACACTTCTCTCAGCTCCACTGTCCACATAGCCCCTCCCACTTGCCCACCCACTCCACACCCCTCACAAGGCACACCCTCCTGATCCCCTTCTTTCATGTCACAGCAAAGTCTCACCAGTAAGTCAGTGCAAGCACCAAATCTAGCTACTTTATGTAATTCTCCTACAGCCACCACACTCACACCTTGTTTGGTACCAAGACTTTCACAGCACCAGGCACCCTTTCACCCTGTATCATCTGGCTCAAGTGAAAAGATATTACTGTACTGTACTGCACTGTGCTCTATCGGGTTCATGGTAGTACTGGAAAGGGATGGCTTCCGTCAGTGGTGCTGATGCACCTGGATGAAGGACCTGCCTGGATGCACAACTGTCCCTCAAAACTCCCATTCATCTCACAAAATGAACTGCACCATTATTTTCTGGCCATCCACTGGATCCAAGTCCAGAGGAGCCTGTGTTGCAACTACTACTGTACCGCCATTAACAAGTTCATGATACGATTAACAGCACTGCAGTCTTGTTCTACCTCACTCCTGAAAACAAAATGAGACTTCTGTATCCCTCTCTGTTATCTACCTTCATTATGTTATCTACCTTAAGCTGCCTCTCTCTCTTTCCTATTTACCTTTTTGTCTAATAATCCACCAAAATCTTCCAATTCTCTCTCATATTTTCCCCTCGATATATTTCTCTTCACAGACTACAATTTCTCAAACATAACTTGGGAGATTTTCATCCCCTTTGCAGCTTATTTCCCATAGCTCACTGGCAGGACAGACAATATCAGGTACTGCAGTTCTACATAATTTCCAGAGTCTTCTTCATGATTAGCATCAAATCAGTATCTTGTAACAGCTGAGACTTCAAGGAGAGATGGCAATTGTTGGCCAACCTAAAATAAACAGAATATAGCTTCTTTCCCCTTTCTTTCTCATCTACTACAACCTTCAAGACTTCATTTGTGATGACTCTCTCTCTCTCAACACTAACACAACAGCCTTTGTAACTTTATATAAGTGATCCCTTAATAGGAGCGTTCGCAGTAAGGAGTGGTAACTAGTTACCGCAAGAATTTTTAATTTCTGATTTTATTTTGCATACAATGCATAATTCTTACATCAGGGTGTTTTTTTTATTCATTCATCCATCCATCATCCAATCCAATATTGCCCCATGAGGAGCATAGAACCCCAGGGCTAGGCAAGTTGGTCCTGACATTTAAGATAACAGTGACCAACCTCACTCATCCCCGAGTGGCATTACGTAAGCAATAAACCCCAACCACTCCTTGGATACAAACCTACACCGGCCCAATCTGACTGGAGCGCTGTAATTACCCACTAAACCATTAGGCGCCAAAATTTGGTTATACAGTTACCACCCGGCACAGTAAATGGTTTCCTGGTGTACAAAGAACCATTTGGCTTGTCACTCAGTGTACAGTCACCCACAGGTGGAAGGAAGAGGAAAGAATGAAGGAAAGAAAGGCAATAGAGGGAGTGTAAAGTTACCCACAGGCAGAAAGACGAGACAAGAATGAAGGAAAGACGGAAAAGGAAGGAAGGAAAGAAGGATGGAGGAGAGGAAAGGGGTGCTTTTTCATGAAAATAAAATGTACACCTTTTTCTCATTCATTTAAGGTGTGTTTGGTGCCTGATAATGAGGTTACAAAATACTTTGTGATGTTGTTCATAACGAGGAGAGTGTACGTGAGTGAGGTGGAGGGGGCGAGAGGGAGGGGGAGGCCGAGGATGAGATGGAGGGATGGAGTGGAGAGGTATATGAGAGAGGGGGGTGTGAGTTGGGAGCGTGGTAGTGAAATGGCAGGGGACAGAGAGACATGGAGGCGATTTGTTTGTGGCCACCCCGTTTGGGATTGAGGCGTCTGGCAATAGACAGATAGACAGACACATATGAACGGATATTTCTTTATTTATTCTTTTATTCAAATACTCCCAGTGGTCATCAGCAAAGGTATTAAAAGAAAAAAATAAGATTTTCGTCAGACACTGCGGTTCCTACGGACAGAAGATCGCAGGTGACAAAGGAACAAACTCGGCAAAGAATCTATGATTTATCTCTCAACTCATATATGCAGAAACATTTCACTGCCTGAGAAGCAAATAATAGTCAATATATGTCTAAAGTACTATAATTTACAGATTATATACATAAAACTGCTTATATTTCACCAATACCAACCATTATAACCATTGCTAGAATCTGTTATGTACTGCATAAGGTAAATAACGACCAGTATGACTGAGTAGCTATATTAATATTCGTCTTTGTACGAACTAACACCATTTTAAAGCCATGGATATTGCTGTAAAGTAAAATTAACAGATTTATCTGCTGTACAAAGATGGAGAAAATGGTCTCGGCTCCAGACCTGCATGGTGCCTGGCGTACGAGCGTTTGTCAACAGACTTGTAAACATTCACATTCAATATGACATACTTTATATGTGCTGTGGCTGACTGCAAGTCGGATTCAAGAAAGACGACAAGAAAGAAGTACGCAAGATATGTCAGAGGCTGGACCAGGTTCCCATCTGCCAAGACAGAACCACTAAGAAGAAAAGTGTGAGAAGAGAGGTGCAGGGCTCAGAAGGGAAGTGGGATGGAAAGCCACTCATACTGCAGGCAGCAACTATCTGGTGAAACAACTTTTTTTTTTTTAAATACTTTTGCTGGTGACCACTGAAAGTATTTGAATCAAAGTATAAATCAAGTAATATACGTATGTATGTGTAAAACCGATAAATCTTTAACCCTTGACATATATAAGCAACACCACAAAAACATTCGAACATCAAAAAGTATTTTGTGACCTCATTATTAGGCACCAAACACACCTTAAATGAATGAGAAAAATTTGTCCTATCTTTACGAAAAAACACCCGTACGTGTGCATTATGCACTGTACGCAAAAATCAAGAAATTAAATATTCTGGTGGTATGTAGCATCTGTACCTTGTTTTGGCCTTCCTGCGGCATCTCCTATTATCTGGACGTGTTCGGTATCTGGACGCTGGGCCCTGGCTCTATTAAACCATTATTCGAATTTACTTGCTATTATCCGGACGTAAAAGTGCCCGAGAACTTCGGCCGGCCAGCCGACACGTCCAAACATTCAGTATAGTGGCCGCCGGACTCGAGCCGTGAGAGGGAAGCAGTCTGTAACCCACAACCAGAGCTAAAATGTCTGTCTGCCCCTGTACTAAATGGTCAAAATCGCGCACTCGTCCTACCACTCCCAACAAACTTCCAGCACCCGAGTAATATGACTGTAACCCACAGGCAGTGTTAAAATGTCCGTGCACATTCTCCACCGAAAGTCTAATATTGTGTGGCCACGGGAGCTAAGTCTTTCCCAACTGCCACCTCCATCGAACAGCGACCACAAGCCATGAGTACATGTTCGGTGACAGTGGCCGTCCGCTTCACTATCGAAGGTCGAAAGTCTCCCGCTCACAGCTGCGTTGTGTTTCCACATGGCCACTCAGCATCTAACAGACCGCAAGCCACGAGCAAATGTACGGCAAAAGCGCCCGTCCGCCTGTTGACAGAAGGGGGAGAATCTTGCCCACAGCCTTGCCTCTCCCATCCCTCCTACATACCCCCCTGGTTCCCCCCCCCCTCACTCCTTACCCTCTTCCATGGTGATGGCATCGACTCATGAGTTTTCAAAGTTTGTTGCGATTTATTCAACTACTATTGGTCATATGGAAAATCCGTGGTGACCACGAGAAAGCTCATAAAATTCTGCATCTAGGCATATACTTCACTCTTGGAAGATGCTGGTAAAATTTTGAATTAGGATGGCGGGAAATTATAGGAAGGTAAGTTTTACTCTTGAACACTTTATTCCTGCTTGAATTTTGAACTCTTACTTGTCAGCTTTATGCGTTTTTATTAGCTTATCTTTTAGCATAAACACCAGTGAAGATGATGGCATACGATTTATATCAATACAGTTCTGTACTGTATGACCAGTGTACGGTGGCATACTTGGCTGTGGATTTTTTTTTTTTTTTTTTTGAGTCCCGGGGGGAATCACTCATCACAGACAACAGATTTTCAAACCGTCATCAGTTTTTTTGTGGATTTTTGTTGTTTACGCATTGTTTTCATGATGTTCAGCATTAATATGGATAATCCTATGTGTGTTTTGATGTTTAAAAATGGTTCATTGACCTGAAAACAATGCCGAAATTGGGAAGGGTACTGTACATAGTCATGTACAGGTCGGGTGTTATTTGGTTTTCAATGTTTTTTTTCATGGTTTTCTTGGTTTCACATTACTCTGGATATTCCTATGTGTGTTTTGATGTCTAAACATTGTAGACTGACCTGAAAACAGTGCCAATATTAGGAGGGGTACTGTACATACAGTGGTGTGTAAGTTGGGTGTTTTTTGGATTTCAGTGTTTTTTTTTTCATGATTTTCTTGATGTTTAGCATTACTCTGATGTGTGTTCTGATGTCTAAATGTGGCAGACTGACCTGAAAACAGTGCCAGGATTAGGAGGGTTACTGTACATAAAGCTGTGTATTGGTAGGATGTTTTTTTGGTTTTCAGTGTTTTTTTTGCATGGTTTTCTTAGTTCTGAAAATTATTTTGGATAATCTTATGTATGTTTTGATGTCAAAATATGGCAGAATAACCGGAAAACAGTGCCAAAATAAGGAGGGGTACTGTACATACAGCAGTGGTTAGGTAAGGTATTTTTTTTGGTTTTCAGTGTTTTCTCTGCATGGTTTTCTTGTGTTCAGCATTATCCTGGATATTCCAATGTGTGTTTTGATGTCTATATATGCCTGAATGACTAGAAAACTCTGCCAAATTAAGCATAGGTACTGTACAAATAAGTTAGGTATAGGTAGGGTCTGGGTGTGACAGGGGAATAGTGTTCTTTATCCGGATGTTGCCACTATCCGGACACGCCTTTGGCTCTATTGTGTCCGGATAAATGAGGGATTACTGTAACTCTCTCTTTGTCACCTACCTATCACAGCAGCCTTCAAGACTTCATTAACCCCTGCTGGGCTGATCTTCTGTAATGAGTTTTACCACAGCTGAGCCACTGTTTTATAATCAACGTAAACTGTACTTAATATAAGCCTTGCAATGTGACCTGTGCAGACCTTCATTGTGCCTCATAAGAAGTTTGCAGTTCAGCAAGGGTTTATAATATTCTCTTTCTCCCTGTCTACATACCACAACAGCCTTCAACACTTCATTGGTGATGGATGGCAACACTCGGTCCTCATAATCATTGCCTAGTGTTGTATAGATCCTGGGCAACTGCTCTCCCACGGGGCGGAACAAGATCCTCAGAGTGATGTTGACTGTCTGTAAGTCTGAAGGCAATACAGTTAGTCTGACTATACAGTATAGCTGACTGTACAAATATAATTTGTTCACTCAATTTAATGGAAATTTTTGTTTATTGGCAGCTTACTTCCCAAAGCTCAGTGACAAAATAAGTTACCAACTACCACGCTGATTCTTTGTGTGGTAGTTTACATACTCCGAACCAGTGTTTTAAAACCAATGTAAATTGTACACAAGATCAAAAAAGCATTGGTGTACATTTGGCCTGAAACAATTTGACGTCACGGAGGATGGACTCTAGAAATGTTTGATGATCTTCCTCCTATGTTGTCAAACATGCCTACATAAATATGTCATAGACAGGTTTCTTGTGACATTTTATGGTTGATAATGTTACTGGGTGCATATTCAGATGATAGTCAATTAATTTTCGAAGTACTACACATGCTATATTGATAATTTCAGATATCATCGTACCCCTCCTGCGCAATACTTTTTTGATCCTGTGTACCTTGTATGAGGATTACAGCTTGGTCAATGAAGACTTTCACTGTGCCTCATGTGAGGTTTGCAGCTAGGCATGGGTTAACTGTAAGACTCAACAGCCTTTCCGTGGTGGTCCTTCATGACTGTCATCATATTCTACTGTTAATCTCTTGGTACAGCTCAGCATTCAAGCTGGAAAGATCTGAGTTTCAAACCAAGTGATGAAAGGAGTACATTGTAGTCACCTCATTAAAAAAAAAACTCATTCCATATAGCATTACACTCCTAACATAAACAGCATAATATGAGATCTTTGTATGCAGCATGGGTTAAGAGTGTAATGTTGTAATGCTGCATGGGTTAGGAGTGTAATGTTGTAATGCAGCATGGGTTAGGAGTGTAATGTTGTATGGTAAACCTTGGCAATTAAGGAAGAGGATACTCACAGGTTCAAACGTACAAAAATGACAATGATCAGTGTAATACTGTATGGTAAATCCTGGCAATTAAGGAAGAGGATACTCATAGGTTCAAACGTACAGAAATGACAATGATTAGGTGGACGTGCAGTGTGTCCTTCAATGCAAGCTTTGGTGGGGTGGGGGGCTAAGTTTATGATGGAAAAGTCTGAGAGGAAGGATAGGACTGGAGTGTATTGGTGCTATGATGAGGAAAGGTAGACTGAGATGGTTTGGGCACATGAAGAGGATGGTTGATGACAACTGGGCACAGAATGAGAGAAGTGTGGATGTTGGGGGTTGGGTTGCAAGAAGCAGACCAACAAAGACCTGGGACGAGGTCACAGAATGTGACCTCAAGGATAAGGGACTGAAAAGGGAGGCTGCCAGAGATGGAGCAGCACGGAGAGCCACCGTTAAGCGTCTGAGGCCAATGCATGCAAGCACGTAGGAGTCTTCATAAACGAAATGAAATTATTTGAAATGTACTCTCATCTTAAATGTCAGGACCAACTTCCCTAGCCCCGGGCTCCTACGCCTCTCATGGGGCGACGTAGGATTGGATGATGAATGAAATAAAGGCCTGATGATTATCATTATACTAATGGTTTTATGCAATATGTCACCAGTTACTTTAAAACACAAAATATATACCCTATACCAGTTACAGAAAACAATGAAAAGTGAATGAGTAAATAATATGTGGACCTATCTACCTGACAACCTATTTTTTTTTCTTGCTACTTCCACATGGATTGACTCAGCTTGAGACTACTTGCACAGAAGGAATAAGATGTACACTTAATTACCCTCTTCACAACTGGAGATGCTTTGGAAGCTGAGTAAAAATTGCCTGGTGGCAGTAGAGATAAACAAAAATATTCCACCAAATTCAAGGGGCTTAAAATAAAAACAATGGGTGTTCATCACTTCACTTTGAGGCTGTCATTAACTTATTGAGACTACTGTCAGACAATTTTATTTGCTCAAGAGAGAGCTCATACAGTGAATGAGTTATCACCATCATCATCATCCGGAGAGGTGGTGATGTTAGGAAGGAGGGCAGCTGACTTGTGCTGCATACAGGAGGTGCAGTATAAGGGAACAAAATGCAGAATGTTTAGTGGGAGTAAGGAGAGGTACAAGTTCTGGTGGTCAGGGGAGAAGGAAGGAACCGGAGGTGTGGGAATGTTGGTGAGGGAGGAGTTAGTCGAGGATGTGATAGAAGTGGAGAGAATGTCTCCAAGGTTGATGAAAGTTAAGACTGTAGTGGCGGGAAAGGTCTGGCATATTTTTTCTGCATATGCGCCACAGATTGGTAGACCTGATGACGAAAAAGAGGCATTCTGGGGAAAACTTGCTGATGTAGCACGAGTACCCGACTCCGAGGTAATGATCATTGCTGGAGACTTGAATGGACACATTGGTGCTGATCAGAGAGGATATGAGGAAGTTATGGGAGTCTTCGGCTTTGGAGAGAGAAACAGAGAGGGAGAGAGGATACTGGAGTTCTGCCAGGGTAAGGATTTGAAAATTATAAACACAACATTCAAAAAGGAAAGAGAGAAGTTGATAACTTACAAAAGTGGAGGTGTAGAAACTCAAATTGATTTTATGCTGATGAGAAAGGAGCAAAATATTAAAGTGAAAGACTGTAAAGTTATACCAGATGAAGCATGTCTACCACAACATAGACTATTAGCTATGGATCTGAGAGTGGAAAATATGAAAGGAAGAAAGAAGAAGGGTGTTAAAAGAGTAAAGGAGTGGAAATTGAAGGATAAGGAGATAAGACTATAATTTGAAGAGACTTTTAAGAGAAGAAATGAGAGAGAGAAAGGCGATTGGAAACACTTCAGGGATAATATAACAGAGGCTACGAGGGAAGTCTGTGGAAAAACAACAGGTCACAGGAGAAAAGAAAGAGAGACGTGGTGGTGGTATAAGGAGGTGAAGCAGGCGATAACTGAGAAGAAAAGAGCATTTAAAGTATGGCAGAGAACTAGAAGAGAAGACAGAAGAGAATATAATGAAAAGAAAAGACAGGCAAAGAAAGAAGGGGCCAGAGCAAAAAGGGTGGCATGGGAAAGTTGGAGTAGAGATCTGGAGAGTGCACAAGGACGGACAAAAATGTTTAAAATAGAAGACAGATGCGGAAGGGGAGGAAAGACATGGTGGGAGCTTAATTTGTAAAGGATGAAAATGGGGAAATAAAAACTGATGAGGCAGAAATACTGGAAAGGTGGAAGAGGTACTTTGAGGAACTGTTAAATGAAGAAAATAATTATGAGATAGAAGAGATGGGAAAAGTTGAAGGGCCAGTTGCAATGATAACAGAAGCCGAAGTGGAGATAGTCTTAAAGGAAATGAAGTCTGGGAAAGCTCCAGGCCCAACATGTATAACAGCTGATCTGATATAAAAAAGGATGGAAGTACTGGTGTAAAAGAATTGACAAAGATTTTTAATAACATCTTAATAGGAGGACAGCCACCTGAGGACTGGAGAGATAGCTGGACAATGCCAATTTATAAAGGCAAAGGAGATGCCCTTCTGTGTGGAAACTACTGAGGAGTCAGACTGTTGGAGCATGGAATGAAGATATTCGAAAAGGTGCTGGAAGGAAGGCTGAAGCAGATAGTGAAGATATATAACCGACAGTTTGGATTTTGCGCAGGTAAATCCACAATAGATGCAATATTTATCATGAGACAGTTGCAGGAATAGTTTCAACAGAGGAGGAAATGCTTGTACCATGTGTTTGTGGACTTGGAAAAAGCTTTTGATAGAGTAGGCCTACCAAGCAGAGTTATAGAGTGGGCCTTGAGAAGACAGAATGTGCCTGAGAGACTCATTGCAGCTGTCATGTTTCTCTATATTAATACAAGATCAAAAGTCAAGACAATAGCAGGAACATCAGGAAATTTTGGAATAGGAGTTGGGGTACATCAAGGGTCAGCACTCAGTCCACTGCTGTTTAACATGGTAATGGAGGAGGCAATACGGGAATGTAGGGGGGAAGGCCCATGGGAATTGAGGTACACTGATGATCTTGTGCTGACAGCGGAGACTAAGGAAGAAGTGGTGGAAATGCTTAATAGATGGAAAAATGGAATGGAGGGGAATGAAAATAAATATGGACAAGACAAAGGTAATGGTGACAGGCAAGAAACCAGTAGAAAGAATTCAGTCAGGAAAACGGCCATGTGGATGCTGTGGCAGAGGAGTAGGAGTGAACTCAGTGCTGTGCATGGAGTGTAATAAGTGGTGCCATAGAAGGTGTTCAGGTCTGCAGAATTTGAAAGGAGTGCAAAATTTCCACTGCCCAGCCTGCATAAGAAGAGAGGCAGAGGGAGATGAAGCAGCGGATGTGCTAAAGGTGAATGGGGGCACACTACAGGAAGTGCAGCAGTTCTGCTATCTAGGAGATATATTGGACTGCGAAGCAGGGATGGAGAGATCAGTCAGAACAAGAGTGGTGGCAGCATGGTTAAAGTGGAAGGAAATAGCTAGCCTACTGGTCAACAAACACATACCACTGAGACACCGAAGTAAAATATATGAAGCCTGCATTAGACCAGTATTGATATATGGTGCAGAAACATGGGCTTTGACAGATAGACTGATGAATGTTCTGAGGAGTACTGATCGTAGAATGTTAAGATACATGGCAGGAGTGAGATGGGAGGACAGAGTTTTGAGTGAGGAGGTAGCCAGAAGATGTGGGGTGAAGGATCTCGATATCATCTTGAGGCAGAAGCGGCTTAGATGGTTTGGTCACGTGAGGAGGAGTGAGGAAGGGAGCTGTGTGAGAATAGCAGAGGAACTGGAAGTGGTGGGACATCGACAGCCAGGAAGACCTAAGAAGACCTGGAAAAGTGTTGTAATGCAAGATATGGAAAGACTGGGTACTGGAGAAGATTTAATCCAGGATAGGAAGCAGTGGAGAAAAGCCATCGCATGTCCAACCCCAGTTTGAATATGGGAACAGAAGGACGAAAAACGAAGATGATGATGATCATCATCATCCGGACTTCCTTTCCCACCCTAGGCTAACCCTTTATATTCTACAATGATAACTTTCACAATGTTTTCACGTGCAGAGTCGATGTAACAGAATAACTCCTCTGTTTGGTTATAAAAGCCTCCCCAAGTGCCCTCTCTATTCCTCAAAAGGAGGATGTGTCCTGCAGGATGAATGCAACTTCAGTCTGCAGTCTACCAGGTTTACACTTCAGATGAGCTTGGGGTTGCAACTGCTACCACCGTTACTACTACTATTACTGCCACCACTACTTCAAACACTACCATCAAAAGATTATTTAAATAAGTGTAGGATAAATTTTTCAACTATTAGAGGTCTGTCTTAGGTTTGATAAAATCATCTGGAGGCAGAAAAAACAAACTACAAACACATTTCATTTGGATGAAGGGAGTATGTTGTTCTTGCTGGTACCATATTATTGTACTCAGCCAGAAAAGCCCTCTTGCATCGAATGAGTCTGTGCAGACTAGTTGTCTTTCAGTTTGTACGGTTTTCCCTAAACCAACTAACATTATCTGGTGTGGAGGGAAGTATGCATTTATGTATGTACTGTAACACACGTGAGGAGATTACAATGCTACTAGGTAAGTGGTGATCAAGTGGTTGGAGAACGTGTCTGTTGCTTGAAAGAAACTTATTCGATCCTAGACTGGGGCAAAGAATAGTTTGATTATTTGAATTTTGTTAAAACACATTTTACTGATTCTCAAACAGACCCGCTGACAAGCTGAAAAACAGTTCCTAGTCATATCATCAAACCAGCTCTAAATGAGACAACCCCAGCATGTATTAAAAATGAATGGAGGGTATTAGTGTTAAAGTAGTGACATGCGAAAGTGTGTTGCATATAGACAGAATGCTGGACTTCAGAGAATGGACTATCATGTCTAGTCCCTGACAGAGAGAGAGAGAGAGAGAGAGAGAGAGAGAGAGAGAGAGAGAG